>VXAY01004854.1:1660152-1758515 GCA_013399855.1 Oxyruncus cristatus | reverse complement strand
TCAAGGGTTGGACTTGATGATCTCAGAGGGTCTTTCCAGCCTCTCTGATTCTATGATTACTAGCTCAGTCCTGGTTTTGTCCAGGAAAAGCTATAGGAGCAAATTCATTCATGATAGAGATTCATGTCTTCTCTGAAGAAAAGAAGAAAGGACCTGTCCTTTCTCTTTCTTTTCCTCTCTGTCCTGAGAGGTTGCATTTAAATGTCTCCTCCATAGACAGTAACGTTAAATACTGAGCTGTGGTAAACATCACAGTCAGGCAAAAGAACATTAGAACATGAAAAATCATCTCTCTTTATCTCTTTTATATAATAATCTACCTACTGCATTGCAAGAAGAGAAAAATGTGTGAATTATTCAGATGAAGCCTATGAAATGCAACTGGAAATAACCAGAAGCCAAAATCAAACAGATAGAATGCAATTAGGAGAGAATGCAAAACCTCATCCCTACAATATCATATAAATTCATGGTGAGCCCCATCCTGCATTGTACTTAGTGGTTGTCACCTCACCTTAGAGAGGATGTACCAGGGAGATAGTGAGGGTGAACAGATCTGTTGAAACACTTCTGTATATTGAAAGTCTATGAATGCATGTTCCCTTTAGGAGATATCATAGATTTCTAGATAATCATGAATAGCAGATAAATGGTGATAAGATGGTTTCCCATCGAAGCAGTGGCTCTTATTCTCCTTAAAATGGATAAAGATCAACTACCATCAACCAGGGAGTCTCACTGAGAAGCCTGCAGGCCCCAGCAGATACCAGCTGAATCACTGCTAAGTGGATCTCAGGTTTTTGGAGTGCAAGAGAAGGTTGTCCCCTGGGATTTCTTTCATCATCTCTCTTATCAGTCAGCAAGTGTGAGGTCAAGAGTGGAAAAAAAAAAAAAAGTCATGTGACTATGTGGACACTGATGTCAAACTGCCAGGACACAGTTCAAGAAGGAGCAGGAACAAACATGAGTCTGTTTTCTCTAGGTTTTCTCCATGAGGGAATAATTTCTCCCCTTTTCTTGGAGGTCACGTAATTCAACATTTCAGTCTCCCAAGAAGTGGGAAGTTGAAGGGACATGTGGCTATTCATGTCATTTTGGGCACAGTTGTTTCACTAAGCAAGTAGGCAAATCATATGAATTGGGCACAGGAATTCCTGATACATTTGTGGTTTGTTTTTATGCATGTAAAGCATCAGCCTGGGTATTCTTGGCAAATGAAGGACAATATAAATTAAATACAAATCACACATTTTATCTGCAACCTAAACTAGCAAGTATGTTCATTCTATATATGAACATATTCTTGAAGCTGCAGGATACTAATTTAAAACACAAGCAATTCAAAGCTTCTTTGGTTGACACTGCAGGTAATGAGGTTTCTTTCCCCCTGACATCTTGTGTTTCATCTTACCTCATAACTAAATTATTTAGTGTATTTTTAAATATATATATAAGCATTCTAAACACTGAGCTGTGCATGACCTACTTACTTTGAGTTTTCAATTAAAAAAAATAGATATTCCGGGAAAAAAATGTTTCCTACGCAATTGTCAACAGAAGGAAGTTGATTTAATCCACGAAACAAAGACTTGTGAAGGTGAGACACACGCACCAGTAAGCACGAGAAATCTTTTGAACTGCAGTACTAATTCTGAGAAATGAGTTTTCAATTAAAAAACCAGCATTTCCCATGTGACTCTACCAGTCACTAAAGCACATGACAGCTTCAGCCGATATCAGTGTGGCGGCTGTGACAGGTCACCCCACAAAGGATGTTGAATGTGCAACTCATGTATAATTGGCTCGATTGTAGGTATTTGCACGTACATAAAACACAGGCTGACGTGAAGACTTCATCAGCATGAAATGGAGGTGGTGGCATCCTCCATGCATGACCAAAGCTGTGAGGACAGTCAAAGACTTCAATGTAATGAATGTCTTTAACACTTTCACCACCTCTGCTGAGTGCACAAATAGACTGATGGGACAATAATGGAAGGTGAATCATCTGCAGGTTTTATTACTGCTACATATTTACCCTGTCTACGGCTTTCTTCCCTCCCACTAAAACAAAAATAAAAATCAGCTGAGTCAATTATAAAGGATTTTAAGTTTGGTGGAAAATGGACCAAGTGCTTAAATTTCAAGAGGCCTCTAAAAGAACCCCTGAAGTCTGTAGAGGAAGTCTCTGTCCATGGCAGCACCTTTGAAAGCACACCCATGGGACAGGGAGAATGACCACTCCGGAGGGAAAACCACCCAAAGAACTTGTCAGAAGATTGGAACAAAAAGAAGGAAAAAGAAGTGGTATTTTTATCCCCTGTATCAACTTTACTACCCACTGCATAGTGGGTAACGAGTCTGTAAGACCCCCCTCTTCCTCCCTGCTGAGTTACAAGAGGGCTCAGGATAAGTCCCACGCTACCTTTGAAATGCTCACACACAGGATCACTGGTAAAGGAAGTCCCATGTCTGATGAAGACAAAGAGTGCTGCCTAAACCAAAAAAATCTATATTGGTTTTTGAACAGGCAACATTGAGGAAGGTACCATTATCCTAAGCAGAGTATGGAGCCCTGCAATGAGTGCAGGAGGGGCTTCACAACATACCACTGATTTAGAATACAGCTCTGACAAAGAAAAACAATTCTTCCCTTCTTGCTTTATACAACCCACCAACACGGCTTTTCCATCTTCTGGAGATCCACAAGCCTTCACACCTGCATGCAAACATACTCCCTTCCTGCATATGAAGCATAAGTTCAAGTACCTCTGCATCTGGCTGCCTGTGCCAGTGCTCACATTGTGAGCTGTTGAGGGCAGAACTATTAAAAAAAAAAATATTTGAAATATTTCTAGAATTTATAGCTTCAGTTGATATTGTTTGCCAACCTCTTCTATGTTTTACTTGAAGTCATAAAATACAAAGCCACAGGGGTGGGCAACAGAAGTAAAATGAAAACTACAACTATGGTCAAGTTCAAGAGAGTTTGGTTTTGTAAAATGAAGACAGAAACCCAAAAGCACAGTCATGTGCTTTCTTGTTAAAAAGGTGAGTGATTTACCAGGCTGCACTGGATTTAAGATTTTAACAAAAGTATGCCAGAAAACAGGAACAAGGTTACAGTCAGGAACAATAAAGTTTTTATGTAGGCAAAAGAAAGCTATAAAGCATTACAAAAATAGTTGTCTAGAAGGTTTAAAATGGAGAGCATGCATTTATCAGATATGATTTCCAGCCTACACTTGAGAAACAAACTGGTAAAGCATTTCCAAAATGTCTCACCACTAGCATCTACCAAGAAACAAAAGGTGAAACCCTGTGAAGGTTTCACACCCTCTCTCTCTACATCTCTGAATCAAAAAGAATGGGGAGTATTTTAAATAATACTTAGAAGTAAGTATTTTAAATAAATATTCTTGAGTCCATGGTTTCAGAAACATGAAGTTACATGACACCTCAGAAATTGTTTGACCTCCCCCCATTCCTGTGCAAAACTAAAACAGAAGCTTACAGATTCAGAGTTGTCTCAGACACATTATTTTGCCCACGCAATTTCTGCCTTTTCTTTGCAATGAAAAAAAATCCCTTTATTTATTAGATAAATATCTAATAATAATCAAATTGAAATACTGTAATCTAATAAAATAATAGGAAAAAAGGTGTAGAAGTATTTTAGATAGTCATTAACCCTTCTTACAACTGATTCACTGCAATAAAGTGTTAAAATGGGAACCCATGATGCAATTTTGCATGGTGAAGAGCTGCACACCTGCCAGAACCTTCTGCAGAGAGGACCATGGAGTCAAAATTAAGCCTTTCCCATGGTGACAACTGGGGTCTTGACAAGGGTGGGCCGTCACCAGAGCCCCACACAAAGGCTTTCAAGCGAGCCAGGTAAACATCGACCTGTGCCTTTGCTGCATGCTTGCACGTGCTCACGTGGTCGTTCTGCTGGGAATTTAAATTCAATAAGAAGTTTTGTGCACTCTGCCTGTAGAACAGCAGTCTCCAGCAGTGTTTGCAGTGCTGAGTGTCAGGGTCAGGGCACGGGCTATGGCATGGGGCTGTCTGTGCCAGCTGACAGGCTCTGGCATGGTGGCAGATGGGATGACAGGTCTCACTCCCATCAGACACTTGGGACAAGGCACCAGGTTCTGCTCCCTCAGCACTACCCAGGGTACCTTGTGTCTTGTGCCAGGGTATCAAACATATACACAAAATTCCTTCCTCATCCTTCAGTCCAGCCCTCATGTTCCCACCCTGTGACTGGGGGAAGAAGACCAGCAAACACAGACACAGACAGACACAAATAATCCCACTGTCAGGCCAGGGAGGACCGAAGGAGCCCAAGAGCCACGTGGCAGAAGATGGTCAGCCCTCTCCAGCAGAACAGTCCCTGCTCCTGCTGGTGTTTGCCACACAGGCAGTGCCAGAAAGAAGTGAGTACAAATTTACAGTGTTATCATGGAAATTTCCCACAGCAGCTTTTACCACAGGGTAACAATAGGGTCCTATGAGAAATTAAAGCTTATTTGAGCCGGGTGATTTCCAGCTCAGAACACAATGGCCCTCTTCAGCAAAGGCGACGTGTAATTTGCCGCTTTCTGCAACCGGGAAGGATGGTCCTTTCTCCAGAGCCCACATGTAACTGAGGACATGACAGCTGGGGGATGGAAACAGCCCGGCAGGAGCACAAAGCTCCCTCCATCATGCATGAGGGGCAACCTCGAGCCACAGGCTGGAGAAACAACAGCTTCTGCTTGGAAACAAAGGCGCCTTCATCACCCCAAAACTGACGGCTCCCTGAGACCCAGTGCAGGTTCCTCCCTCCCTGTCACAGAGACAGAGCCCCAGTGTGCCCATTGTTAGCACGACCTTTCCCAAACAGAAGCGCAGTCAACTGCTGGAGTGTCCAGGTCAGCTGCCTTTGCTGAGGGCATGGGGAGAACAAGGAAAATACCAGCTCCCAGCCACACTGTGAGCGTCTGATGTCACTGGTAGGATTTGGCCAGTGCTGGTCCCTCCCAGTTGCAGCTTTGGGGAGTTGCACCATGGAGAAAAGGTGCAGACATGAGCACAAAGGAGTTGAATAGTGAAGTGAAAGAGGATCGCAGCTGCTTCCCTGCGCTGCTGTTTAGAGCCCAGATAAGGAGAAGAGTAGGAAAAACAACATCTCCCCCTTCAAAATCCTCCTTAGAAAAGAATCCCCAACTGTCAGAAATGCCCACTGGAAAATGAGATGATAGAGAACTCTGTGGGCATTGAAATCCAATATCCCAAAGCCTGGGTCATGTTAGAGGAGTCACACTTTCTCCAGGAGCTGAGATAGGAACTAGGGAATCAACACACATTTTATCTAATGACTTTTCTGCCCTTTGGCTTTTCCTTGTTCTTTGCCCTAGCAAGAACACTCCAAGACTGCCATTTGTATACCAAATAAATTCTATTTGCATGTCTTATATTTGCTTTTATTTTTCCTGGATGGGTTGCCCTTGCTTTCCCCTTTTGAGAGGTACCAGAAGCAGGGAAAAGTCAGTGACCTAAGGGGCAAATCCATCAAAGAAGGGGCAACGCCGCAAGAAGAGGTTATTGTTTTAATTCAGCTCCCACGTACACCAGACATTAATTCAGTAGAATTAAAACTCATGTGAATCCTTATCAACAACAACCAATTATTTGTTGATCCTTATCAACAAACCTCTATTACATCATTTGGATTGACACTGACGAACTCAAAACTGAGGCAAGGCTAACCAAGGGTTTGCAGTCCTTTCCTGACAAGTCCAAATCTGATTTATTCAAACTATGTCTGGATTCTGTACTGAAATCATACAGAAGCTGCAAATTTGTGAGAATTTAAATTTGTGTCCATTCAATTCCAGAATGAAAAGAAGTAGATAAGCACATATGCAAAGGAAATGCTTAATTCCCAGGTATCCCATAAAGGCCACTTGCCTCTTCAGCTGGCTCTGCTCAGAAGTCCTTGTGAAGTACCATGACAAATGTCCTGATATGTGACACAGGCTACACCTAAGTCTCTTTAAAACACCACCTTCAACTCACTTCTAGGTGAAAGGTCCTTTCAATACAGCTCTTGCCCACCAAGAAAACCAACAGGAAACAAGTTCACCTGCAGGATAGAAATTTGGAAAAAATACAGGCCCGGGCAGGCATTTGTCAAAGCCATGTGGCAGCACCAGCAGTGCCACCGAACAGTGACCTTGACATGCATTACCCACTTGCATCTGCAGTTTAACATGCACGACTTCCACAGAGGTCAGTCATTCAAAGGCAAAGCATACAGTGCCTCTGTTCTCCAGTTATTGTTTTGCTGTATAGCATTCACACACAGTACACGCCCCACCCCAGAAAAAAATCTGTTCTCCATTAGTAATGAGATACGGAGTGGAAGAGAAGTGCCATCTTTGGTTCTGTCTTTCAGCTGGGTTATCTACCATTGCAGTTTCAAAACTCCATTTGTGCAAGAGTGACTTAAACAAGTATTATTTTAGAAGTCACAGCTCAAGATATCTGCCTTGGATTTTAAATGCCAGGGCTTTGATTTACTGGGCATTGCTATGAATTCTTCGTAACAGTTAATTGTCATGCTGCTACTTAATCTTTTTGTGTGTGGTACCTAAATTATTTTCATTACTTTAATGTAATATACATTCAAATAGCCAGTAATAAGCCAAGCACCAGTAAGACTCTTGCCAAACCAAACAACTTTTGGCTTCAAGCCAAAAATCTACTTGGTCTCAATAATTTACTGCAACGTTCATTTAAGTTCAGTATTCTTCCATCAACTTCCAATTGGGTTGTTTGGTTATTTTTAGTTCATCCCTTCAGGTGAAAAGGAGGTTTCATCAAATTCAACAGTAGTTGAAAAGACATGGAATTAATGTCTCTTGAATTTCCAAGTACTAAAAGGTGAAATAATATTTATACTTTGTGTGGCTGCCTGATTTTTCACATTAGCATATCTGTGGTTTTTATCAATTTTTCTATTGTGCTCATTTTGCAAACATTCTACGCTTACTTAATAGTTTGTAAACAGAGGTAATTAGTTGACAACAAACATGATTGAGGTTAAGCATGCATGAAATTATTTTCAAGATTGGGACCCAAATTAGTTAAGCTTAATTCAGGTCATTGTTAATAAAATTTTAAAACCCCACTATTTTTATGGATGTCTTTGAAATAAACTCTCTCACTTCTCTTTGATCTTCTTTGTTCTCTTCACCCTACTGCTTTACCAGTGACACTCAAAAGCACAAGTCTGCATTTTTCAGATAGCAACACTGTAAAATTTATCCACACTTTCTATACTGAAAAATAACATTATTAAAATGGCGGCCCAGAACTTATTGCCCTTCCTTCCCCACACAGCAATAAAAAGCTTTTCCTTCGAGTAACTATATAAAAGCATTACAAATCTTTATTTCATCAAGTTGGCAGCTGCATATATGTCTTTAGACTGGTTAGGAAAGAAGATTGTTGGGAAAGTGGTAGCAATATATTTCTTCACTCTATATGACAATACTTTATTGTAGCAGGACAATGCTGTTGTATTTGCATATATATCGCTTCTCTCAAATTTCTATCCCTCTTTTCAGACCATTTTTTTTTTGTGCATGTTTATTATATTTATGTTGGGTGTTGCACAGCATTGCTCAATTTATGGCTGCCTAGGTCTGTAAATAAGCAAACAAGTGGATTCTTAGAAGTTATACTTACAGTAACACGACTACTGAATTTATTCTTTCTGCTACCAAGCACAGATTGTGAAATTTAACGTTTCTCTTCCTACTGGCCACAAAGACATTTGTGCTCCAAATCTACTGTCCATTCAAAAATAAATGAATCAAAAGAAATTGCAATGTAGTTATTATATTAAGTCTTCCTTTTTATTAGATAGGAAAAAACATGGCATACTAGGGCCGGAAGAAATACACATGCAATCATGTGCAGTACCGCACAGCCCAAAGTATCTACACGACAGATGAGTAATGAGGAAAGTCTACAAAATACTTACTCCACTTCCCTGTCCATCATTTTCCTCTAAGCTTTTTAACCTTTTTGACGTCTCCTTCAAACATAATTCAAAAAAAATCCTACAGGAACTTCAGGAATGAAGAACATCAAAGCAGATCTTGCCCTCATTACCTCTGTAACAGTACCATGTCTCCTCTTACACCTCACACAGTTCAAACATAAAAAAAACATACTTAATACATGTCTTAGGGGAAATGTCCTCTCAGGAAGGAAGCCAGATGACCATGTGGGTCAAGGGATTCTTCAGATTCATCTTCCTACGCTACTCTAGCATCTGCACCCAGTTTTGCCCTGTCCTTTCCGCATCAGCATTGGCAGAGGACAGTAGATATCTTACCTCACAGAAGAGACAGGGCTTACACAACAGTAGAAAATCCATGAAAATACAGGCCTTAAGCTAGTAAAGAGTAGATGTTATTACTAAAGGCACTAAGGTGAATATAAGAGAAAGGGAGAGTATGTGTAATTAAAAGGCTGCCCCATTCATGAGGTTTGAAAGCAAGAAAAAGCACCTTCCTCAAGCCTAGGAAACATTTTATGGAACAGGCACGTAATTGTGTACAGAAGCACCACGTGTTCCTTGCTGAAAGCTGGTAGTGATAACAGAGGGTAGATCCAGACTCTCCAACAACTCTCCACTGCCAAAGCAAACACGAGCAAGCTGAGGACTTCTGATATGGCCTACACACAGGTTGTGCATACAGAGTCTTCTGACCTATTTCTCCCCCCAAAAGTTAATCCCACTTCAAGATAAATACAAAGCTTGGTTCAAAACTCTTTGTGTATTTGCAAAACCGCAGGCTTATTATGCATCAAACATTGCTTTCATCATCAATTTTCAACCAAATTTAAAAATACAAATAAATTTTCACATAACACCACATTTGACTGGTGCACCGATATTTAAAATTGGAGCCTCTCATGTTTTTATAAGTAGCTTTAAAAGCAGCAAACTTACACAGGAAACTCTTTAAATATAGTATATGTGTCACTGAAGAACTCTTTACATTTATCCCTGTGCTTCAAAGTCATACCAAACAGCGCTCCATGGCACTCACTCTTCTTTCAGTCCAATTCGGCAAGACTCTGATGTTACTCAATCTAGTGTAAATTGTACAGCTGGTCAGAGAGCATTCTACCAGCTGAGCAAAGCAAATACAAACCCTTCTATTTTCAGTTGAAAACAGAAAGCCTAAGAAATGTTTATGGGGGGGGGGGAGAAAACCCCAAGTTTTTTTTTAAATCTCATACAGCTTGACATTTCAGTAGGGAAACATCCTATCCTGTGCAAGGACATGAGGCTGTCACATTTACCTGTGTGGCCCAATCATCACAATGCTGCCCCATGGAAGTATGAGGTATGCACTGACTGCCTCGGACAGCTCCAAAGGAGAGACCTTCACTTTAAAGGCCATCAGCCAGCCTTCCTGAAGCTCTGATAGGCAGGGAAGCCTGCAGAGGAATTCAGCGGGAGATTTACTCTTTCTCCCCTAAACTTTGGCTGGTGTGAATACACACCAACTGGGGGCCTCACCCTCCAAACTGGGAATGTCTACCTGGCCATTGTCTACTTGGCCACTGAAATTCTCCTCCCACATGGTGGCTCTGGGAGTGCAGTATGGGAGAAGGCAGACCAACGGGAGGCATCGCCCCTGCTGCTCAAGCACACCACCACAACCTTACCACCACCAGCCTCCATTTCAAGCTCAACACTCAACTGTAAACATTTTTTTCCTCCCCTATCACGTGTAATTTTGAAAGTCACAAAGCCATTCGCAAGGGGTTTTTTATATTTTTCTTTCCATTGTTGCAGTTTAACAAGACGGAGGGGAGCAGGACTGCCTGCACATGGGACGGGAGGAGGAGCAAAGACTTTGCCCTTTCCAAGCACTCCCTGATTTTGTCTACCCCTCACTGGGACGTCAAAGCCAGTGATATATATGCAGCAGGACAGGTTTCTCCAGGGGCTCAGTCCTGCACGCAGCGTTCAGCAGTTTGTGAGAGGAAATCAATAAGAGCTCTCCCCGGGCTCTCCGCTCCCCTGTACTGCCGCATTTCCCTCCATCCGTATGTAGTTATGCAAAGAGTGCAGCCCTTTGTACGATTATCCCCCGTGAAAGCCATTACAGGAGCTGAACAGTGGAAGGTGACATCGATAACTAAAGCGACAGAAATAGCTTTCATAGCCCGGTGAAAGATATACAGGCAAACTAAATATTACAGCTAAGCCCCATTTCATCACTGTTGATGCAGAATGGTGCCTGCGCTCCCCTGATCATAAAACACGGGATGCATTTCTACATTTTCATGTTGCTGAATTACCAGATATGCCTGTCTGAAACACAAAATACCCCTTCTAGTGGCAGAAACCCAGCAGTCACCAGACAGGTCTCCCTGTCATGCTGTAGCCTTTAGATAGTAGACTCTGAAATGCCAACACCCATCCCTCTTATTCTTTCCATCACTATTTCCTGTAGGGTGGCTTTATCTGCTGGGACAGTGTGCTATTTTTTCCTGAAGAAGCTAATATTGTTTACTTTGTCATTTATCATCGTCCTTTTCAAAGCAATTTCTTTCCATTATGCATTTTCTATTGATATTATTCTCTATTATAGATGCAATATGGCCAATATATTATTTTTCTTAGACTTTTTTTGAAATCCTGTGTAATGTAGTTTTTCCACATTTATTTAACCCTTTCCTATTTTCCTATGTTCTCTCATCAGTACCTCTGCATATTCCTTGTAACACATCTGGTGCAAAATGACACAATGCCAAGAAAAACTTGTTTAAATATATATTCCTGGCAAATTTTTCTTTGTCTGTATGTAATTAGAAAGCAAGAAGAGTTAGGAGCCACCGTGGCTGGGATGACCTGACAAGACTAGTGCCAGCTGGCTACAGGCAGTTACAGAGGCAGACGGGACAAGCAGCTGGCACATCCCAGTACCTTTTTTACATTGGACATTCAAGAAAGACCCTTCTGTCCTGTGAGTTTCCCTCTTAAGCGCTGAACTAATTGAGAGGAATGGAACAAAGCACAACAAGCAAATAGCTTGGGCTCCAGTCCCACTGCAGGTGGGATAGCCTGGGAAGCAATGGATGAAGCCCAGGAAAAAGCCTCCTCCTTTGGGCCAGTGGCCCTGGAAACCCAGTGGGGGAGTCAGGATGCTCACTAAGGCTGCAGTTCTTCAAGGCAGGCAGGATGTACAGCCTCTTCAATGGGTGGATTCTACATTCTCTGAAAGAGGATGAATATGTTTGCAGAGGGAACAGAAACCATGTCCCAGCAGCCACCAGGCCCTGGCTAGTACAATCTGCTGGATTTCTTTGGTTCAACCCAACCATGTTCATGTAGGGTTGCACATTTAAAGGCAGTTGTCTGCTGATCTGTAAAAATTACAGTTCAATTATTTGTGAAGTCTGATTAAAAAAAAAAAAAACGAGTAAAATATAATCTTCTCTTTGTACTCAAAAAAAAAAGTCCATCAAAAGGAGTAACCCAGCAATATACAATGACCCCAAGGGGATGAGGACAAAGAAGTTATCAGTTGGAGAGTGAAAGTATTAAGCAGTGAAAACAAATGATAAACTCACTTAAGTACTGTGGACACACAGACAAAAGCCAGATGTTGGTACAATAAACACCAAACCCTCTGGAATTAGGAGCAGAAATGTTTGGATTTAAATCAAAATGCTAATGTTTCACTCAACCATGCAGGTGTTTAACCTTCCAGGCTTCACCCTACTTTCATTTTGTCTTTGAAAGGACAGACATGCTAAAACAGAAAGCTTTTCTGCATGGACAACTTCAAAACATACTCGTTCAATAGTCCCACTATGCAAAACTTTGGAAAACTCATTTCCTTGCCAGTAGATGCTGGTAGAGGCTGAAGGGATTTAACCTCTCTGCTGCCACATTTGTGATCAGATCATTTCCAGGCAGAAACAGGACGTCAGGGGACTGTGCCCGGCCACCACTGCCTTGGCCCTCACCCACAATACCTCCGATTACAGAGCAGCAACAAAATCCCATGTGTTTTGACTTGCTCTGGGGTTATTCCAGAAAAACAGAATTTAAAACAGTTCTCAAACTCTTTATAGGTCTGTTATCAAAGTCATTCACAGCCCATTATGAAATCACCTATTTTACTTTCAAGACCTGAATCAAGCTATTTTATGCACCTTCAAAGACTTCATTCCCACCTCAAAGAGCTTTTAGCTTCCTGGTACCCAGTCAGGCTCCTGCAAGCACAGGCTGCCTCAAACCACTGCACCAGGCACTTCACAGTGTAGGAAACACTGGGGGTTTCATTTCTGAGTGCTCAGTACGGGGCAGTCACCCCAGCCCTGCCTGCTCACTGCCAGACGTCTGGCAGAGGAAGCCAGTAGGTACTTAGAAAATATAAACAATAATTTTGATTCAACCCAAATGCTGCTTCGCTACATCACTTCCTCAAATAATATGTCCTAGTGTGCCATTTTGTTTTTCTCACTTACATTATCTATCCTGTAAAGAGTTCTGCTGTGAGAAAGGCAGAGACCCAAAGCACAGTCAAATAACTGTATTTCTCAGGAGGAAGGCTTCACAGATGCAATTTTAACAAGACTTGGTCATTTTTCAGATTCACGTTTGTTTCAATCAAGATAACCTGGTACAACAGTTCACTGGAAAATGAAAAATTAATTTGGGTTCAGATGAAAGGGCTGTTGCCTCGTTTTCTTTACAGAGATTTCTTTTAATGGTTTCAGAATTTGTAATTAGAGAGTAAAGTTGGGATTTATATGCTATGTGCCTCTAATTATGACACATTGTCTTGTCAGCATATAGATTTGAAGGACATTCTGTTGCCTATCACTCTTTATTTAATGCAATACAGCAGTAGGGACCAAACATGAGACATTTGCCCACCAGTAGTAAATGGTTGAACTTCAAATAGTTTGCTCGGACAATCCTCTCTTTACAAGCTCCCAGTGGCAATCCACTGTGGGCAACTATACCTTTGGTGTCTGACAGAAGGAGAAATATCTGTGTTGGGAATGAAAAGCAGCCAACAGGGAAGAAGAAAAAGATGTAGTGCTTACAAAAATATTACAGGCATTTAAACAGCCACCAAACAAAGGAGTGGGAAAATCTGTGTTAGTTCAACATTCATTAGCAACTCCATCCAAGTGTTCCTTTCAGTTCTTTGCAATATCAAAAATTAGGTAACATGGTACCATAAAAACTAAAATCTCACCAAAATAAATACCTTGGGAAAGAAGCAAGCAGTTACATCAAACGGGAGTGAACCAAGCAAGTTCTTTACTGGAACGTGGAAGGCAAAAGTTGCCTGTAAACATGAAACCAACATGGATCACCACTAAGGAGTAACGCCATGTTTTCTCTCAGGTTATGGTTGTGTGGACCATTAAAGAACACATTAAAGAATGTGTATAAACGCCTGGTGAAATGTGCATGCAAAGGGAAAAAGGCAGAGCTCCATTGCTGGAAGGAGTGGGGGAGGTACCCTGGGCAGTACCCTTCTGTCGGACTACAGAAATGAAGATGTAGAGTGGTTTTAATTTGGTCCTGAGATCGGATTCATGATACTTAATTTTAGCCAGATATATGCTTGACATTTGTTCTGCAGTAATGATTGATGCTTCCTCTAGAATCAGCAATAAGAGACAGGCACTTTCAGCTGGTGATTCACTGGATCCTAAAATAGGTTTATAAAACAGGAATCTCCAGGGATGATTCAATCCACATCCACTGACTAGGAATGAACTTAGCAGCTAAAGTTAAATGAAATAAATTCCATTTGAACTTACCAATCACAGCACAAGAATATCTCTCAGCCAGAGAAAAAGAAATAAAGCTGAGGAAAGGAGTCATAGTGAAAAAGCCGCATTTCGGGCATGCTTGATCTTCTAATAATTAGGATTTTTGGATTCATACAGCTACACTCCATGCAAAACAACCATGTTATTTCATTCTTTTAAACTGTCTGTATATCTAGTTTTCTTTCTCCAAATGCAAGCAGTTCCTAAAGAAGGTGTGATATTATGTACTACTTTTTCTTCCCAAATTTAGTTTGATCTGGCAAGTGTGTGTTGTGCTTCTCACCTTGGAAGAAACTACATTGGCAGAGGATCTCCACTTCCTTGGGAAACCCTAGAAAAAAACCCCTCATATGCACTCATTCTGCCTAATGTCTCTCAATCCACAAATGTAAAGATGTCTAAGTCCACTAGTCCAACTTCTAACAAATTACAGTGGCAGAATAAATAGACAAAAAGAAATTAAAAAAATATTAAAATGTATTACTAAAAGTAGACTATATTCAAGTACAGATACCCTAACTTTTTAATCACACAGTTAATGTAAGAGGCCTTGGGGATGATAAGAAAATAAGTAACACAATTCGATCACTCATAGTACAGCATCTTTGTTAAATTTCTAGAGCTACAGAATTATAAACAAAGCCATAAAGCTTGTAGGAATGCATAACTTACTTCTATGCAACTCGAATACACTGAAGACTGTAACAGACTATGTAATGTCAGGAAGCTGCTTCTCTACAGGCATCCATGCAAAAGTTATGCATGCATGCAAAGAAACACAAAATTGTCCATTTTTCTTCCTTTATGTAACTTCAGGTCAGACAGATCTTTTTTTTTTGCTTTGTGCATTTTTCTTCTTAAAAAAACAACACAACAGCCTTGCATACAACAAACTGTGTTTTCTGAAAGTAAGAAGGCTGAAGGATTAACAGATTAAGCAAAATAAAAGTAAGTATTAAGTACCTAAAAAAGAAAATAAGGAGTCAACAGGGGTATCTTGCAGTGAGAGATTATTCCACCCAATACTAGCAATGATAAACTTCCACCATCAATAAAAGAACTCCTGGGATCTACTAACATTACACTAATGGAAAATAAATGGGCCTTGCCCAGACCTCTCGACTGCAAAGGCTGAGCATCACAGCAAAGGATCTTCATTCCACAAACAAGATACATCATGCAAACTCAAAGGTCTCATTGTATAATCTCTGGCAGAGAAGACCTTTATGGAATTTTTTTTAATATGCATAAAATGTTTTGTGGAATACACTGTAGGCATATTGCTTGAAAATGCCATGAACCAAAGCATTTGAAAATGTGCTGAAAATTCACCATCTCCAAATAGAAAGCCAGATACACATAAGAAAAGCAATGTCCAATAAAAAGATTACAGGCAGTAAAATATGTATATAAACTGGAAGCCAGTTACACACTTCTGAGGAAATGCTGAATCCTGCAGTAGGGAAGCATCCATCCTCCTGAGCCCCCCAGGAGCACCTGCAGCCAGAACAGCCTGGCATGGGGACCTAGTTAAACGTGCCCAGCAGCATTCTTCGAATGCAATGAGATGTGGCCAGATGGCTTGAGGGCATGCCTAGAATCCAACAATTCTGCTGGAACCAGAAAATAACCTCTTCTAAGTGGTACATAGTGATCTCAGATGATCCAGAGAGAAGCAGAGCTGCTGGAGTATAAGAAAAAAAGAATTTCCCACCAGTTATTACCCTGTAATACCGTGTATTTTTCCACACTTTGGAAAGTGCTCCCTATTCAGGGAAGCAGCATGGCAGCCACTATTAAAATTTGACCCCTGTGATATTAAGATAATAGTTTTTGACATACCCATACTAAATGTCATTCCTCATTCTTCCATGTCACTACCAGTAAATCAATACCAGAAACTAATTTGTTGCTGGCAGAAAAGTCCTCCTGTCTTTTGACTGACATAAATTAACGAGCTAAATAACATGAAATTATCTGAAGTCAACTGCTATTTGCATTAGTCCTACAGAGGTCACGGAGCAGACAGAATGCATACCTGGCAAAGTCCCATACCAATGGCAAAGTTTAGTTTACACGTAAAATATAAAGCAGGCTATTTTTATTACCAGAGTTTTACATTCCTCCTCTGCTTCAACAGGCTGGTCCTGGCTCTGGCCTTAGCAGGGCTATACTGACACCACTGCGGTCAACAGCGTGATGTGTGACGAAAAGAAAGCATAAAATGCATAGCTAAGGGCTAAGGCTTTGGGGAGGGAAAAAACAAAACAACAACCACCACCAAAAAAAAATCAACCAAAAAATCAACCAAAAAACCCCGAGTAACGTTTCTAATTATGCTGAATTAGAGCTGCAACTCTCACTTGCAGTCTGGCTGCCCATAAATAGAGGAGCCGCCGTGCCAGGCAGCCACTGGAGGTTTTCTCAGACAGTCACCATACACTGGTCCAAGTTTGCAAAAATTCAAACCCTTTTGCCACTTTCAACTTGACAGAGCACCTTTTCCTCTCCTGCAGCTTTGCTGACCACCACCAAGGACTTTCCAGCTAATTATCAAGTAATCCAGATTTACAGCCAACCCTTCCCAGAGGGATAAACACTGTAACTCCCACCCCACCAGAGCCCTAAATATCCACGTTTTATACAAAAATAGAGGAGCTGTTTTATATCAGGTGACTAGCTGATTTGTTTGGAGAAGTGTATGACAATCTCAAGGCTACAAAAGGAGCCTTCACGCCCACGGCCTGTCCTTAATTAAGGAGAAATGAGTCCTCCTGTCACGTACGCCCCAGCCACACAAAGAACTCCTGTATGACGTAGAAGACAGCATGCTTAGATGAAAGGGGAATTCAAAAGGCAGCACAGCCCTGTTTTCTTACTAGCACCATCAAAAAGGAGGGAAGAAAGAGTGTCAAAGAGCAGTGGCGTTTAGAGGAAGAGATCCCCCAAATCATATGTTTTTCACAAGACTTGTGGGTCCAAAAACTTTTTGGTTCCCTGAAAATATTTTAGTGTAGGAGATGCTGTTACATTACCTTACAAAACAGCTCCTCCCTTTTTTTGTCTATGTAAATTAAAAACAGCTGATAGAAAATTCATTTTTTTTTTAATACAAATCCTCAAATTGAAGGATTTTGGCATATTAATGTATATAAAAAGAGAAGCGTTGCAAACAAAAATTAAACTCATGCTTTAATGTTTACATAGAAGTATTTCTACCTAAAACAAAAGAAGCTACCGCTTTGATTTAGCAAGCACTTGTTTCTGTTTTATTGAAATACAGGGATGTCTCTGCAGAAATAGTTTTGTATCCTGAAGAACAGGTTGTCATATCTAACTACACCATCTGACAAAATCTTGATGTCCTTCGCAATTACATAACCTTTGTTAAAATACATTATAAACACAGTTAGGTATTTTGAAAAAACATCCCAGAAGTCAATGTAGAGAGGAGATTTGTATAGTTTCACAGATTAATAAATTTTATGTAGCTGTTCACTTTACTGATGCTTTATTTCCACGTGTTTGCCCTTGCTAGAGCTCACCCTACCGAGCAGCAGCATTTACTGCTTCCTGAGTAAAACAGTTTTCCAGCTTCTTTCACAAGCTGTACGTTGCATGCCAGGGCTTAGTTTCTGCTTAAAATAATCCAGTTTTGAGATGTTTCCTTAAAAGAGAACTGGGAAGTTAAAGGGCTTCTTTTCCACTTGAAGCTCAGATAAATCCATGTATGTAAATCTAGAGGGGTGAGTTGTCGTGTCTGCACCAAGCAGGGTGAAGGATCCAACGTACTGCATGCAAACCTACAGAAAGGATGCAGTCCTTCAGCAGCTTTATATGAGCAGGAGAAAAAGTACAAAGGAGAAAAGACAGAAAAGCATGACTCTATGCCAGGAAAGGCAGAAGCAGGAGAGAGGGGGCCCTGAAATGACACCCAGCACCATGCAGTGATGGAATGGAAGCTGAAAGAGAAGAGGCTGCTGCCTGGGGTGAACAAGAAGGATGAAAAAAAAATCATTCTGTGTCATATGTTAAAGTTGGAAAGCATCAGCTCTCATCCCTGGTGAAGGTCCCATGGACCATTGTCTCCAAAACCTTTCCCAGGCAACTCTCTATCCAGCAGTCATGGTTTTTTTCTGTGGAGCAAATTAAAATCTGAGCCTGAAGCACTGCTGCCTACAAGCTCCGAATATAGGAAACACAACTACAGTGGTTGTGGGGTTTTTACCAGCAAAAAACATCTTACAGATACTCATTGAGTTAATCATGTGTAAGCAAACCTTGAAAAAGTTCTAGTTGCTCAGAAGAGTCAACTTCCACCTCAAAGCAATCACGGGCTCCTCTACGGCCTTTCCTCTCATGGTATTCACATTTATTTCCAGTTGCCTCTGCATGAAAGTAGCCTTAATTCTGCCATGATTCCTGAATGTACCATTAAATACAAGTTATTCTACAAGCTTTACACATCACATAGCTTAAAATGTCATTACAGCCCAAGAGACAGCTCTCCCTACCGCAGGGTGCTCAGACCTGGGGTTTTCAGGGGTCATGCTGGGTAGGTAGTGCTGAGCAGGGCTGTGTATTAAAAAATTTGTTCAGCAAGTGCTCAGTTTAAGATCCAAGTACCAGAGACATCATTCATTACTCACAGAACATAAAAATACGTGCAAGACCTCTGCAACGGACAGCAGAATATAGCCCGTCGTTTGCTCTCCATGCTAAATTAATAATCTACACAATAAAATGCTTGCAATTAACAGGCATTTATTATTTTTGCAGTGTATTTCTGTAACTGCTAATGTAGTATAAAAATCCTGAAAACTGTCTGGGGGTTCATTTAAGGGATTTATTAAAATTTCACAGAGCCTTACAACAAGTACCACCAAAATGGAACAATGTCTACAGGAGAAAAACTACAGACATTTAATTACTGAGCAAGGTTTTAATCAAACCTTACTATTTTCCTTCATGGTAACAAAAGAGATGTTTCGGCACTGGGCCAGAAAATAACTGTAAATTTGCATGTTCTTCGCTTCCGAAGAAAAGAGGTTAAAAATTCATCTTTAGCTCAATGTAGTAATTATTTAAAATCTCTGACATGAACTGTTGAAAAGTTAAATGTATTTAAAATTTAAATACATAACAAGAGGAAAAAATGGTATAACAATGAAAAAGGACCATTCCTTTTCTCCACAGGCTCTTAATGGATTACTATTTTTCACAACATCAGGTAAGCAGGTTCCTAAAATACCATCAAAATGTGGTATGGTTTTCAAACCCCCACAGCTGGATCTCCCTGGATTATGGATCCAGCAGCAAGCCAAGCCCGGTAAAGAAAGCCTTGGCACAAATTCTGCACACCACAGACTTCCAGTCAAGGATTTTTCACTTGAGACATAAAACTTTTTGCATTTCTTCTGTTGTGGAGCAATTTAACTCATTGGCTAGGTCAGAGAAATCTTTCCAATAATGGGAATGGTCTGAACACTATCACCTAATTATACAATATACCAAAATCCATGACCATGTAAGTGATCCTTTGACCATTCAAGCACATTTAGTCACACATACAGATTCAGCCACATCTGGCCTACAATACTGTGTTCTTCCATCTGCAGCCTCTGTTTAAAAATGTATGAACTAAGCCAACTGCAAAGCTCTATTCTGCAGATATTGTCAGTAGTTCAGACTTCTCCCATCCCACAGACAGGGTTGATGGTTGTAACTGGTACAGAGCATAGAAATAAAGTACAAAATAGAAATAAAGTACAAAAACTTTCCAAAAGAAGCTTAAATAATTTGCAATGTTTTCCACGGTTTTTAAAGTATATGGATTTAGTCTAAGTACCATTCTGTTCTTCCATTCTTGCACCACCAAGGTAACATCAATACTCTTCTTTAAATCTTTTTCTAAGTAGGGGAACAAGGAAGAAATTTAAAAAAAAATAAGGGGAAAAAATTGTCTAGTATCATAATACCTTGAGTTTACACGATTTTCTACAATCACTCTGCACACATTTATCAGAAAGATTTTAAATTATTCAAATAAAAATTACATTACTACAAATGTAATGTATCAAGAACACGACGCTTTGCCAATGACTTTGAGAGCAAAGCTCTAAGCTGTAACCCGAGTTCTGAAAGAGAAGAAAATCAGCCGAAGTAGCATTACAGCAATTACCATTAACACACTACCTTCTCCCAGAAACCTCCAGCAGTTACACCTTGTGCATTCAAGTGCGTTATCGCCTCTCACAACTAATTTACAAAAGTGACTGAGGCTCTCTTGGGTGGGAAGAGACTCATTCTCACAGATAATTTTATTCTACTGCCACACATTAACAGGTTTTGCACATTTAAATGCAGAAAAAACCCTCTAATCTTTAGGAAAGGCAACCTAGGGGAGTAAATCTCTCAGCTGGACGTTGCAGTGAACTAATGGAGTGGATTGTTTCAGCACATGTGATGGACAGAACAGCACTGCGGAGTAAACCCTGCGGGCACTGCATGTCCCTCCGTCCCAAGAGACACCTGTCTTTCCTCAGAGCAGCTTTCCACTTTCTGCCTTAACTCTCCTCTTCATTTCTGTGCAGAAACACCATCATTTGGTTGCTCCCCTGACCTACTAACTCAATAGTGCACCTTTTCCTCCTGGAAACAACATAACACTACCGTTAAAGAACTGAAAACAGTCAAAGAATGCTCTGTACAGATTGCAGGTGAAAAGACACTTGGAATTAAAAATAAGAAAGATTTTGTAAGTTTTCTAACATATCTGCAGCAAAATGGTGTGTGCTTATATTCCACAAACAGGAAACTGGCTGCAGTTTCCAATACTGGAAAAGAATTGAGAGATGAAGAAGCAGAACACAAAGTGAAAAGAATTAAATCTGCAGTGCTTTAAGAAAGCACACATGAACTGCAAGACAGGCCACCCTGACAGAGGCCATAACGCTCCAGGCTGGTACTCCCGCTCCACCACCGGCACCAGCAGAGGAAGATGCTTAAGCTCACGCTTGAGCCCTCAGCTGACCCTAGTAGCTACAGTTATCAGTTTGACAGTCTGCCATTCCAATTCAGCTGACAACAGCCAAGTACAAGCACAATATTCACATGCTTAAAATTAGTCACGCTCAAGTGCTTCAAGGTATTGGTTCCATATCCCGTCTCATCGTTTAATTAAACCACCACGCTGCTCAGGTCATCCATATTTCTGAACACCAAGGAAGGTCTAAAATACTGTCACAACTTGCTTCTCCGCTCCTAAAAATACAGCAGGAAGATGTTTTAAAATGCCAAAATGTTATGAACTATTTTGATGCATTTACCAGTTCTCACTGTTTCAGCTAGTTGCTGTCAGCTGAGACTGAGTGTGTCTGCCAGCCAAACCGATAGCAGATATCAAGGCACCTCGGAAAATGTTCCTGCATTGCACGCTGCTATGGATGGTATGTGTATGTGGCACTACTACACCTCACGTGGTTAGATAGGACAAGTCAGTATATTTAAAGGTGTTAGAAGTTAATACATGTGCCAAACATCACGTGGTGGTCTCTTTTGCTGGTAGAGCTGTGGTAAAGCCATCTTGCCTAAGAAATGGCTTGGTTTAAAGTTCTGCTTTTTACCTTGTGACGGTCTAAACTCCTACAGTTCCTGTTTGTGCCCGTGTAAATTTATTCCTGCAAGTTCAGAAGACACAGATGCCTGTTGGAGAGGGAGGTAAGTATAGTCTAAATCAGAACTCATGATCGCTGCTCTAGCACTGGATCAGGAATGAAACACCATCAATCAAAAAACCCGCCTGCTTCCAGTTTAACCTTCTGTAGGACTCGGTCCTTTCCCTCCTGAAGGTGCAACAAATCAAAAATCACAGGGTCTTTATTTCCCTGATTAAAACGTATTTCACCAAAGCACACTGAGTCTACACGCTAGGATTTAAAGGTGATATTAACAGTTCATTGCAATTGGAATAGGGGTGAAATTGGATCAGAGCACACTGGGGAGCTGGTTGTGTTAGGGCTGCATACTACCTGTGTGCACCTATATTCAGGTCATTTTCTATGCTTTCTAGATCCCACAAAAGATTTTTTTGATGTTGGCTTTTTTCTTTTTTAACTTAGAGGATATTAATAAAAGTTTATAATAGGATTTTGCAATTCAGGAGAAAGTAGCACGGTCAGGTGTGTGCTCACTTTAAAGGAACTGGTTTGGCTTTGTTACTATATATTTTCATTTCATAAATTTTATTGAAGTTTTTTTTCAATGAAAAATCCTATTAAAGCAAAAAAATCTATTCAGAATTGTTTATTAAAATTGCATTTTGCTGTCATACTATCACACACTCCACCAGTAAAATACAATCACAACTTCTTCCAGCACTACCTTAACTTATGTTTCTAAAGCAATCCTTGTATGGAAATTTCTTTGATTGCTTTTTGCCCAGGATAAATATGAAAACCACTTAAGAGCTCAGAATTGCAAACAGTTGGTGCACTTCTACCAAGCTCTTCTGAGGGTGAAGGTGGGCTGGTTGAGCCTGCTGCCCTGAGCTGGCCAGATGTCAGGCAACTCTGCCTGAACGCAGGGTAGCCGTTGTTAATGCTGTGTGTCACAGAACACCTCCAGCTGCCTGGCAGGACAGGTGTACAGTCAGCAGAGACCCCTCCTGCACCCCCAACATTCCCCCTAAAGCAATTCTCAACCAAAATCTATTACTAATAGTTATTGCCCTGGAAATGCATTCCTTTGCTTACACTTCCTACTCAGAAATGAAAACCAAATTTCTTCTCTTCCACTGTTATGCAAAGTCTTAGCAAAAAAAAAAAAAAGAAAACCAAAAACCAACCCCAGCCCAACAATGGAACCATATGGGCAGCAGAAAAACTGACCACAAATATTTTTCTTAATTCAGGATGATCTAGAAGATCAATTGGACATAAATTACTTGTGAGCCAAGCTATTTCTGTAAACACTACTGAATCTTACATCAAAGGCAAAGCAAAAAGCCCATGAGAAACAGTACAAAATAATTTCCCCTAACCTACTTCAGTCACTTGAATTCTTAGGTGTTTCTTCTAACGAAAACAAAAATATTTCTATGTGCGTCAGTTCCAAACTAATGTTCACGATTTAAACTCCTCACTCCTAACGTATTCAAGGTAACTCCAAAGTGTCATGGTATTTTCTGTGTATGCTGCAACATGCAGGCAAAGTGTGGGGTATTAAAAATGGTGTGTATGCTTTCCTTTAGTACATCTTTACTTCATTTTGGTTTAAAGTTACTTTTTTATATTATAGGATGCTGTTCACAGATATATCCACAGCTACACAATTTTGCAACACAAACTGCAAAGAGCAGCTTTTAAAATGTAAAGAGACAAGTCAGCCACTAGGATAAAGTTTACAAAAAGACACTAATTTTATGGAAAACAATGAAAATGCATGGAAAACCATTCTGTGCACAACAAATTTGACATAGCAGAAGTAAACATTCCCTACCCTTCCTCCCGCCAAGTCCTTTGCCTGCCCAGAATCTCAGTGTTAGAGGCATTTCCAAAGATTAATGGAAAACTCGGTTCATACAAACCATGTGCCTCCCTCTCCACAGGGCCAATGATGCCTAGTCCAGGGTTCTCAAATGTTAAATAAGGATGTGACCAGCATCTCTGCTGTGGCAGAGAGAAATTACACATCAGCTATTAAACTGTACCCATCACAAGCCTTTTTTTTTCCTAAAACAACTTTAAAAATAACTGGACACTTATAATTTGAATCAAAAGCAAGTCAATTACCCTGGAGAAAGCGCAACAGGCTCATAATTTGATATAGTAAAGTATTTTCCATTTCTGCGCAAGTGCTCAGCACGCTACTGCTAAAAATAAGAATTTTGCTGCTTATCTATTCATACACAACAGGATTCCCTAAAGATAATACTTTTCTCTTATTTTAAATGATCAGTAAGAAGTAAGGTAAAGTTAGATTTGATTTCTTCTCTTGTAGTTGAAAAGGAAAGCATGTTTGTTTTTAATTAGATTATTGGCCTTTGTCGAAACTTGCTAAGCCAATTCTGAAATCCTTTCCTGCTATTGAATGCCTCAAGGCCTTCTGTAATTAGGGTGCTGCTGGCACACCGAAGGGGAAAAGGAAAATTGTTGGTTTGGAGCACCCACAGTCAAAGTCCCTTTTGGTGGCAGCATTGACAAAATCCATCATCTTCCTATCTATGTTTAAAGGAAATAATACTTTCCTAAACAAAAGGGTCCAAACTTTGATTAGCTTAGAAAAGAAATAGGGTTAGTTCTGTTGTGCTCTCAACTGGTATTTCCAACTACGGATGGACCTGGACATACAATTTGCGTCCCAAAGTGCTGTGGGACTTGTTCCCATTTCTCCAATAAACAGTATATTACAACTCTGGCTGTTGCCATCTGACAAAACTGTTTGAGTCTAAATTTCACAGATCCCCATCATTCTTAATTATTTGGGGCATACTCTGTAAGCATACAAATTATCATGGCAAATAACATGCCTTACTATATCTAAATTAGATTCCTGTCACAGAAAAATCTTGGAAGCCACTGCACAATTCAGCTCTTCAACAGAGATCAGTATGCCAGTCATAACTTATGATTGATTAGCTGATTACAATTATTTTCCTTTTAACTTGTTTTAAAGTTCCACAGGAAAAGTTGGAGCTAATCTTTGTCCCTTACCACTTGAGAGCCACCTCCAGCACACTCACCAGCCCAAAAGGCAGCCCAGTGCTTATAATTAAATTTATAGTTATAAGTTTCCATTTACACTATGTTTAAAAAAAAAGTAACAGCAACATTACACAATGAACACGATTCGTACATGTGGGCATTCTTGCTTTGAGGAAATTTGACTTCTCGTGAGTTTGCACCCAGTTAAGTGTGCACGATCACCTAAGTATGATTTTCAATTCCAATAAAAGCATGTATATGAGGATTAGACTGTTATGAACACTGCAGTGCAGATCTAAATAACTCAGTCTGCCAAACTAGTGTTACTATGGAAACAAAACTAATGTACTGTGACCATAGCTCTGACTGCATTACTTAAGACCATCTGGTTAAAACAAATATTTTTGTGGCACAGTATTTGTTCTTAATTGTGTACTGATCATTTTTCTATTTTTTTTAACATACACAAATACATTACTTTTTTTTGTATTGTAATACTCTGTTAAAGCTTTCACAATGCTGCATGTGATCTTAGTTATATTTAACATGTTTATGAATAAATCCATAAGTCTCTAAGTTAAGCAAGACTGGATGAAGGTAAACAGTCTGAAGGCCCCCGTTCTCCTGGATTGTGTTCTAGATGACGTATCTTTTCCTATTCCTGCATCACAGTACTGAAGAAACACTTTGAAGAAACATTCTCCGCCAGGAAGGCAATCATGCCGAAAAGCAGAGCTGAGCAGTACAGCTCTCACCCATCCCATTTCAGCTCCCTGATTGCACTGAAGGTACAAAGCACCTTCAAAGTCAACTGGCAGCTCCTCCAGCAGCTCCTTGCTAGAAATGGGCAGAGCACTTCCAAACTGGTTTACTTTACTTTGAAGCATTTTTCAGACTAATAACTCATTGCCTGTCTCTAGCCTGGGGAAATTTAATATTCTGAATTGAGATGTGTCACTACAGATAAGAAATATCTGTATTTTCTGATAAGAAATAAAATGCTTTCACAGATAAATGCAGACTGACCAGAACGTCAGCAATACCAATGCAGAAAGGTGAGGACCTCTTTTCCTATGTGTTTCTAAAAGTGGAAAGCTATTTTATTCCAGGGAAATTCTTAAATTAACAAACTAGTCAACAAGTAGATCCATTTCTTATGTCAGTGTTTCTACTGAACTGCAATATTTAGTTTCTACTTAACAGGGAATACATATACATATATATGTATTATGAATATATATATATGTATTACAAATGTGTATATATATGGCAGGGTTTTGGATTTGGGGTTTTTCTGCAAGCTCCATAGAGCTTTCACAAATCATGTTTTGCAAAGATAGGCTCCCAGGTTGCATTCTTGAACTGTACTGTAAGTTTGAGGACATATGACTTGAGAAAAATTGAACACACTTGGTTTTCCAATGATGAGAGGAACCAAACATTGCCCATTACGACAACTAAATAAAACAACATGAATGCTGTCTGCCTGTCACAGTCCCTGGCCATAGAGGTAGGTTCATTCTTTTGGCCTCAGCTCAAGTGTTCCTTAAAAATATGACTCAGAGAAGCCATTTATTGTAGCATGGATTATCCATGCTGCCTGAGGTGTGAAAAGTGCACGGGTTAATACCAATGAAGTGACCTGCAATCTTCTTTAGGCAGCTCTGTTGCATCATGCCTGTGAGACCTGCAGTCAGGAGGGCAGGGGGCTCTGCCCAGGCAAGGCAGGGAGCCATCGCTTCCCCTCTGTCAGCAGGAACTGGTGCTCCATCAACACAGCTGGAGAGCACTTTTGGCAAGAGCTGTGGTAAATGCACAGCAGCTTTAAGGAATTGTGGATAACCATGTAAAGAAAACCCAGAGCAATTAATCTATTGTTATATTTGCTTGCATGACTTACTACGCATTTTATCTGGACGCACCATCCATGGTATGTGGAAACTCGTAAGGTCTCAAATTATATGAGGTGTTGTATATGGACCTAGAAAACCATGGCAGAAAGATAAGAATTTAGCTAGAGCCTCCACTGTTTTATGAAATATAGATCTAAGGAAAATATTCATGCCCTAAATTATGTGCTTTTGAATGCCACCACCGGAGAGAGGAGAAGGAAAGCAGGTCTCAGTACAGAGCTCCTTCAGACCCCTCGAGGCAATGCTTTTTTGGAACAACCTTTACTCAATCCTGCCATTATTCCATCTTTTTTTTCTAATTGAGAAAACGATGGGGAGAAGATTATTTTTTCAAAGATCATGAATGTTAAGGAAGTATAATCTTGCTAGTTCATAATTAAAACTGAGTATCAGATTGCCAACCACGCATCAGTCAAGCATTTCTCATCATAAAGAAATGGGTAATTGTAGCAGGAGATGATTGAAGGAAATCAGCCAATCTCTAACAAAAAAATTTATGTCTCCATTTATCAGATGGATATAGGGAAACAAACATCAAATTCTGGCTAAAGACTCCAAGAAAACATGCCAGGAGCTAAATGCATTATAATTAAGAGGTGATTACAGAGGAGCTTTACCTACAGCACGGGGTGCAAAGCACCACACATCCCCATGCCACCCACAGATCATCCTTCCGCCAGGAGCTCCTGGTGTGGCTCCTAGCACGGAGCACAGGGCACATTTCCAAAGGGATCTGCGAGCGAGGTGGGAGCTACCAGCTTCCCTACTACAGCCCAGAGCTATGCAAGCACGTGACCATGTGCAGGGAGCTGGCTCTGGACCTCAGGGCAGCAAGTGCTGCCCGTGGAGCTGCCCCTGCCTCTCCTCTGGTGAGCTTCAAAGAAGACATAAAAGTAAACCTGCTCCTTCAAAACTGACAATTTGTGCTGGAGTTGCTGCCATCTGACGGCTTGGTAAAGAGACAGGAAATAGGAGAGAGGAGCTACTCTGACTCCAAGACAGTGTTAAAAGCTGAATTATGTTTGGCTGACAGAACAAAAAAAACTAAAGTAAGTTCTGTGCTACAGGTGATCCGAGAGTAGATAACTAAGAGTGGGATGGGGAAAATCTCCAGGGTTTTTATCATCTTTGCAAGGCCACATAAATAAGCAGAATACTTGGCAAAAGAAATCCTGTTATACTTCACTATGTTTCCATTAATGACTGACACAGTTTACACAAGACAATGGTCGCTCAAATTATGTATCATGTCTTAGGATGAGTTTCACAAAATTAAACTAAGGTGTGTTACCTTGGGACATAGCATCTAGATGTCCAGTGTGGCAGAGGAAGAAAGGCAGAGGGAAAAAAACAAACTCAGGAAATCTCTGCATCTTCCCTGTCCCCACCAGGGCAGAGCCACAATATAACAGAGTCAAGTTCAGACTAAATTTAGGGGTTCCAATTTCTTTGGACTTAGAAGAATATCCTACTGATTTCTCCACTGAAAATGTATCTGCTTTTAGCATATAAGACCATGAATGTGACTGTATTTCTGGTCTGGTTTGGCAGGCATCCCAGTACTGGTATGATGACAAAATCATAGCAGTTCTGATTCCACCTGACACTCTGATGTGATGAGCATCCATGTGAGAATGTCCCAGATTTCATTCAATGTTTCAGGTGGCCTCCCCAGTTGTGAGGAGGATGAAAACAAGAATTTCTGTGGGCAGAGCACAAGGCAAGTGCAAGGCTCACCTGGCCTGCCCATGTCTCCAGTCCCTGCCATGAAGGGCAGCTGCACAGCAAACCAGACCCCCAGCTCTGCCCTCTCCCAGCCTTCCAGCCACAACTGCAGCTGGTCCCTTTGGCGGGGAGCTCCAGCTTCCCTAGAGACAACAGAGACAACCCGTCCCAGCCTTTGCCAGTCTGCTCTACCACTTCTGCCCCTTGGACCTTCCACTCATCTTTCTCTTGCTCTGACTCGAAATCTCACTCCACATTCCTTGCACTTACGGTAAAATATTTAAAAAAAAAAAAAATCATGATTGCAACTTATCGTCGGAGTCCACACCTTCATACCCCATGGAGGTGTGAACATATGCTTATGTGGATGAACACACTGCATGAATTTTGCATCACTGCCCTCTCTTTTCCTCTTCTCTGCTGCTTCTCATTACCTCAACTTCAGACTGCAAGCCCTTCAGTCCAGGCAGCACATCTTGTCACGTCTGGAAGAAAACTTATTTCTGTCCCACTTTCCATTTTCATGTACCTTTCTTGCTCTTTCTGTGCTTTTCATATACATGTCACTGCCAACAGCTTAACTACATTTCTGGCCACCTTTTTCTTTTTTTGTGAGGGAAAAGAAACAACACAGTGAAAGTAAAGGAGTATCTGCACTTAAAGAGTACCTTAGAAGATTAACCTGATTGGATTTGTATTTGAAGGATTTCAGACACCACCGTGTTGCAGTTGCTTCCTTTGCAAAATAAAACACACTTTCACCCAACAGAAAGAACCTTGACTTCCACCTGGACTCAAAGTCAACTTACTCCTCTCCATTTTATGTCAAGAACGGTATTACTTGCACAGAATACCCCTCCAGTTTCATTGTGACATATACACAGCACTAAGGGGTTTTAATAGGATTACTATGGTGCTCCTGGGGTTTAAAGAGAATAGAGTCACACGTGAAGAGCTGAGGACTCAAGTTTACTTGCAGATAAACAGAAAAAAAATCAGAATTCTTAAGTAGCAATTCTATAAAGAGTAAAACTTCTTAACAATCTAAGACGAGAGTTTTAGAAATTACATACATATATGTGAATTTTTTGTTCCCCTCTTTTCACTTTTCAGCTAAAAGCAAATATCTGCAGATTTCTAACTTTGAATCAGATACAATCTCACAGACCAGCTTACTGATATTTTGCTTATTTTAATTGTAAAATTGGAAGACATAATTTCTAGTAACTTATGTTATCTGTAAGCAAATGTAGTAAGTATCATAAGTCCCTGTTTAAGCAAAAAACTCTTGATACCCTAACCCAGAAGCCTACACTAGGACCACCAATTATTTAACAACATGCCTTTGGCAGGCTCTGTTGACTCTTGCTAAGAATACTTTCTTTAAAATAGAAAAGGATTAACAAAATGTTAAATCTTCGATGCTTGACACATGAAGATCACCAAGGAAACTGTAATTATTTGACTCAAAGAGAACAGTGCCTAGATTTAAGGACAAAGCATGCACAGGATTGTTCAGGAGCTTTGTTTTGTTTGCACTGAAATGGAGCATATCCAAACCCACCTCTGCAACTTCTAAAACGCATTTTTTAAATACTTTACATACTTGTGCTACACAACACGCATAAAGATGACCCAAATCTGTAGGTACTAATGAAAACTATTTATGACAGCCTTTGCAAACACAGCTTCTTTCTCCCTACACTGTGTGTTTGGGGCACCACTTGTGTACTCCTGTGGGGAAGGAGTACACCTCAGCAACCTGGAGAGTGCTCCACCTCCATCTGAGGGAAAAGCAGCCACACTGGTCTAATTTACAGCCTGGTCTATATTTGTCTATATTCCACCGCACTCAAATATGTTGTCTTTAAAAATACACTTTCCCCCCCTCATTTTTTTCCTTTTCTTTCAAATTAAACACTTTCCAAATGGACTGTGAAACTAAAAGCTCTTCATGCCTACTCAACTTTAATTTTCCTGTAAATTCTTTGCTTTTAGGTTGACAATCTAAATGCATGTTTTAAGGAAATTTTTTAAAGAAAATTCGACATTTGATGCTGAAATTTTACACGCTGCACTTTATATTAAAAAAAAAAGAAAAAAAAAAATCAGATGTCTCTCATCGAACTTTTTCAGCTAAATCCCCAAAGTGACACACCCAGAGAGTTACTTTCTTGAAGCATGAAACACAATTAGGGTAATTGCAGGCATGTCCAAGTGTCCAGGGGTATCTATTTTTGACTGTTAACATTCCAGAGTGTTTCTTGCTCTATTATAAACTTGAGCTCTGCCACATAGTTATCCAGTTACCGGAGTAAGCAAGAACTATTTGATATCATTAGGTGAAACAGCATTTTCATTTTACTGGGACCGAAATGGCTGCAGGAAGTCCTGATCTGCAGTCCCACATGATTCAATGGAAATTTTCATGATGTCCTAAATTGAGTTTTGAGTAGACCATTAGCAAGAAATGTAGATACCTGCCCTTGGACTATGTCCATTGTTTGCACACCTGAACGGAGAACAGCTGCAACCCTTTCACCCACACATTAACAGAATAATCTGCATTAAAGAACACACCCCCAGTTCCTAACGGTAAGAGTACAACCTGATGGAAGAAACAGTGGAAAGAGTAATGGAAAGAAAGTGGAAAAGGAGAGTCAAAGTGCCTAGAAAAAATAAAATGCAAGCAGATATCAGCAATTATAAGCGACACTTGTTAAACAGACTGAAAAAAACCCACTCACATTACTTTTTTTCTTAAATTCTCCTTGGTCAAAATTCCTTGCTCAGTACTTGTAATTCACATATGCTGCGTAAAACAGCCATGTGATCATCACCCAAGCACACAGTGTTAAATGTGCCGACCTAGGTGTTGGTCTCAAAGCCTTTCCCCCAGGTGTTGAGGGATCACACCTCCTTTTCAACACCGTCCTTCCCATTCATTTTGGCAAAGGGGAGTAGTGATGAGCTTCAGCCCTGGGAACAGCTGCTAATGGGAAGGAGCAATGGCACCAGGAGCCCTGTCCCTGCATGTAACAGAAGGGACCCAAAAACCAAAGGGGCAGAACTAGAACTTTCTCCTACTGTTTGGAGAAGGTTTTGGGGTAGGAGAGAAGGGCAGAGGACTAAAAGTCCCTTATTTGAGACGCAGACTTTTTCTTTAAGTCATGTGGCCAAACTGGTGAGACAAGAACTAGAAAAGCAGGCATGGCGGGTGGAAAATTGACTGTATCCTTGACTGGATCCTTGTTAGAAAATCCAACTAATGGCCATTTTCTAGGGATGTCTGAGGGACTGACACTGGGGGTAACACTGTTGAATGTCTTCATGAATAACCTGAACAGCAGAATTAACAGATTATGCCCTCAGGAAGTTCCTGGATGGTAAATACGGTGGAGGGCAGGGCTGTCATTCAGAGGGACCTCAGGAGGTTGGAGGAAGGTTCTGACACAAGCCTCCTGAAGTTCAGTAACGACAAGTGTGAAGTCCTGCATCCTATATGAAATAACCCTATAGAAATATATGGAGTGGGGACTGACTGGCAAGGAAGCAGCTTTGCCAAAAAAGACCTGAGGGTTCTGGCAAACCAAAGTGGGAAACACGAATCAGCTGTCTGCCCCCGTGGCAGAGAAGGATGGCTGCAAACAGCTGTATTAGCAAGTGTAGACAGCAGTCTTATGGAAATTACTATTTCCCTCTATGTGGCATTTTTGACAACACTGCCAGAATATCATGCCAGTCTCAAACAAGACCATAAGAGGAAGGACAGAGAAGGCTAAACGGAGTCTTGATGTTTTAATGTGATCAGCTTCACTTCATCAATTAATGACACTCGAGCCTACAGACCTCCATCAGGAACAAAGGCACCTCTATGGAACAATCAGAAAATACTGAGTTTGATACCGATTGCTCAAGACAGTATTAAGGAGAAGCTTTTACAGAAATTAAGGAATTTCTGTTTTGATTTCTGCAACACTTCTATTTATTTCTTCCACCTGTTTGCATCACAAAGTACTCTAGTAATTATATATAATGTACATCTAATTATATATTATACTATATAAAAATATAAAGTTCGAGCAAAGCAGAAGTTGAGCTGATGGCTATGGTTTATGTAATCATGGACCATAAGGTGTTGCCGAATAATCATCTGATCAAAAAAAGTGAAATAACATATTACTTATGCAAATGACCACACCAGCCAGTCTCTCTGGATCATAATGATTAATCATCCTATGGAACAGGTGTAATGAATTATCCACAGTTATAATCAGGATTTCAACCATGTGGGAAAACATGCAAAAAAACAATTACAAGTGGCAGGCAGGAAAGGAAAACAATGGCAATATTTCCTTTCTATACTATTTCTGAACACTAAAATGGCCTGAATTCTATTAATTAGATGTTCACAGTCATTCCTTCATGCAAATTGATTCATAACACTGTTGCCAGTTCCTTCAGCCACAAACAGGTCATTCACATAACATCACAGCTCTATTTATCTTGGCCACCCTATCTGGAGCAGAAGCACAGACAGTACACCCAAAGCTGAAGGAGGATTTATGCTTTTTTTTTTTTTAATTGAGGAACTAAATTTTTAAAATTGCCCCAAAGTACCAATTACTTTATGTGTTGCAATACTGCTGCCATCAGCATTAAAAAATAATCTTGGCTTCAACCTTCAAACTATGAGATTGATATGTACCATGCTTAAGTTCCTCCTCCCTTGTTTCTTAACTTCTAGCGTGTGCCAAAGCCCCATTTTCAAAATTTTCTCTTCACCTTGAGGATTATTTATTTACTGAAAGGAAAGGGAGAGGGAGGAGGAGAAGAAGAGACAAGGCGGGAGGGGGATATTTGTTTCAAGGATTGCACTCCAGGCAAGATCAGAAAGGTTGCCAACATGACAGTTAAAAACAGAAACAGCCTTCATCAAGGAAGATCCTCCATCACCTAGGCAGTGTTCCCATACCTCTCAATCCTTCTGTTACCCAGTCATCCACAGTAACTGTTCACTGGCTCTGAGCATCAGTACATAATACTCAAGAACAGAAAATAACTAATTTGCTTGTGGCTCATTGAGAATTTTGCCAAAACATCAGTCAATCCTGTTACAGTCACTGATGTGTAAAAAAACAAATGGTCTTTAGTAATGACAAAAAAAGGAAAAATGTCTTCCATAATCCCCACAAATAACATACTCTAAAAATTACTTCTCTGCTCTAGTTTAAAAATGTGATTAAAACCGTATTTCTGTATAAGAGTGAATACACTACATTAGTACAGGATTTGTTGCATTGAATTCATGAGTTCAGCCACACTTGAGCACATTGTGTGGTGTGGCAGAAACCAGAATGCAGGTGGAACAAGAAAACTTGCCTTTCTCATAGGGCAGAGCATATTCCCAGGCAGGTCATCCACATATTGGTGGTCTACACCCTAGCTTACCTTCCACAGCCCTCTATGTGCCCAAAGCTTACCTGCAATAAGCAAAACCAATTAAAGGAAGGACACTCCTAGTGCATCCTGAAATGGATGACAAAGCTTTCCTTAAGAATGTACAGCATAAAACCTTCTTCTCACAAGATATCCAGAAAAGGCTGGTACAAAATTATGAAAGGTAGTTCAAACCCCTTTTCTTGCATGGACATCCAATACAACCTTAATAAAAAACATCACCTGTTCTTTGAATTTTGCTTTCTGGCAGTGAATAATGGCATTTTCCTTTACCTATTACCTGAGCTTCATTACAACAATAATTACAATATTGTTTGCAAGGCTCTCACATGGGCCAGAAAAACAGCACATCTAAGGAGACAGCTGAGATGTTTACAAAGCAAGATGACCCCTCTTCCCCCAAGAAATAAACAGTGGTCATCACAGACAAATTAAGGATTTATTCCAAATTCTGTTCACGAGCCACTCTTTTAACAGCAATGAAGAGATGCTGTGTGAGGCATGTGAGTTTGATATTTCTTTGCTGCTATTCAGAATTAAAATAAAAAAAAAAAAAAAAAAAGAGTTGCACAGATTTGTGATTGATATTGGGAAAATCATTGAAACAGTTCCTGGTAGACACCAGGAGGCTCTGCCCATCTGGCCCTGGCTCCTCCAGTGCATCCAATGCTGCCAGGAATCCAAATCTGTAATTATAGCTACCCAGTGCATGAAACACCCACTCTCCTTTGCCTTCTATTTTCTGTATTCACAGGGTAAAGCTTCTCCTGCAGCTGGCTGCTCCTTCAGAGCCCACAAAGCCCGAGCCACACACTGTGTACACGACAGGGCACCCAGAGCCTTGGGGGCCCAGTGCCAAGGTGCCCCCGCCCAGTGCCCGGCTGGTGCTTGCATCCCTCCCACTGCCTCCCGACTCTCTGTGAGAGCTACAGGGACAGCACAGAGCTGGCCTCTCACAGAGACTGTGTTCCTGAAAATCCAGCACCAGGCGAGAAGACAGCCTGTTATTTCAAGGGATCCAGAGACAAATCATTTGTTATTATGGGGCAGCCCAATGCCAACAGTGCACTGCAGGCACAGGATCTTGTGCCAGATGAGAATACAGAAAACAAGGAGCACAAAAGCATTGTGACCAGACATCAGAGATGCAGCAGTGATGCACCACAGCTCTTCCACTTAGACTAACTGCCAGCAGCATTAATGAAATGCAAGTATATAACTGATGGCACAAAGCATTACAAGTATTGAGCTGAAAAAGGGAAACATTTCCTCAGCCATAGAGGGCTAGAAATAAAACTGGGGTTTATAAGAAACAGTTCCTAATGCAGAAGCACAACTCCTTGGTGATACTTCCACTTGAAAAGCAATAATTGGCATTACCTGTAAGGTAATTGCAGACAGTGCAACAACTTGTCCTCCTTTTCCAGTGTGACTCCTGGCTCACTGGCTGGCCCCTTTGCTTTTCTGGTAAAGCTTCCAAAATGTTAGGAATCCCCTTTCCCAAATACAAAGCTGTAATCTCACCTGCAAATCTGCTCTGACTACAGTCAGTAGAGTATCTGTTAAACAACACATCTACAAGGTTTTTTTCTTTCTCTGTCTACCAGTGCAAATATCCATTTTATTTAGATGCATTCACTGGAACCTATGCAACTACAACAAGGGTCACAGAAGCACACTCGTATCTAGACATAACCTTGGGACATTGAGAATCAATAAGTGTATCTCGTACTCCTCAACCCTACCTCCCTTTCCTGAAAATGGGTATATGAGATGGAGAAGTCAGGAACACACACTTTTGCTAACAGCTCTGAGAAATGCTTCTGCCTGGGAAGAACAATAATGGATGTCAGCAGCATCTCAAGCACCGAAGTGCTTGCTGTTGGTCAGATTTTGTAGGAAAAGTATGTTTTACGGGGGAAGTTATTTCAAAACAATGCAGCAACTTGAGAATTAGGAAAAAGAAAAGCCCAGCGAAAGTAAATTTCCCACCTTTGCCAGTATAAAAACCTGGCTGCTGCATTTCATTATATTCTATAACTCTGTTATTAGTCTTTGCATTGCCACAGACATCTCTGCTGGTATCAAGACCGGAACATACAAATGTAAAGAGACATGAAGTTGTGTTAAGGAAAAAATGTGTAGAAATTACAGCTGTAGTACAAAAATATTTGTGACAGGATAGAAACTACAAGGACTACTATAGAATTGCCTTGGTTTACCATTATTATCATCTTTACATACTTCACTGGCATATAACTTTATGTGGTATGTGTTACAATGTGACATTTTATGATTCTAAGGTTACAGAATCCCTGGCTTCAGCACCCCACCGCATAAAACAACCATGACCTGAAATAAAAACCTCTTCCTGACATTCATAAGCGTGGCTGTAAATGTATGTTTATTTCCTTCGCTTCAAGCTTTGAAGAACAATTGCTGCAATTTTCTCAGTGAAGAAGTAGAAAACAAAGAATTAGTACCAAACGCTGGGAGATCAATTTTCACAGACCCCATCACTTGATAATTTAAATGCTAAGCACTGCAGCCAATTAGTCCAGACTGAAGTATTTGATGGGGGCAAAATTTAGGTTAACAAATACTGCATAATATTATCTGAATACTATAGAGCAGACTTCCTACAAAGATGAATTTTGAATCTGCCCGTTATACGAAACAGGTGCAAAGAGTGCGTGGGAGAGGTGAATTCATCCCTCCTCTAAATGGCAGTATAAAATAAAATTAGGATATAAAATTTGGGGGTGTCTCACAGGGCAGTTTTTAATTACATACTTAGCAGCATCTTTGCATATAATCATTACCTCAGCCTCCTCGTTTGCATGTATATATTCTTTTGTGCCAAGATCAAAGAACAAAGGTTAAATCCTTCTGAAACTCTATTCAAGCAGTGAAAATTGAAAACAGCTATTTTGAGGCTTTGAGCTTTTATTTTTAGGTTTTTCAACTGTCTGTTTAATCTGCTTAAAATTCTGTTTACTTATTAAATCATGTATTCATATTGTGACAGACAACTGCAGAACACAGGTGAACCAGCAGAGTTTTAATGAGGACCCTTTCAATGGCACTTCCCATGAAAGAGAGAGAAAGCAAACGAGGACACTGGCTGGCTGCTGGAGGACTTCCACCAAATCTTCACTCCTGCACCCCGATTTGCTTTGCAAGGAAGGGTTTGGTATGGAAAAGCTGGAATTATTGTCTAGTCCTCCACTGCCACGCTCATGACACACAAAGTCCCTCGCTGTCCTGACAGCCATGGATGAACATCCAGCTTTGGCAGCTGGGGTGGGTGAGAACTGACAGAGAGGCAGAACCATCCTTGTGTCAGTGAAGAATGATGAGACAGGGCCTGCTAGGGCCATGGGACTGCCTTCGGTCACTGCCTCCCTAGAAAATTCTGGATTGTGAGTTTTTCTTCTTCTTCTGTTGCTGTCAGCTGACCTGTAGGTACATCAAGCTGCATGTTATGGCTATTCAATGTTCCTGGCTACCTTTGAGGAAGTCCTCTGCCCCCATTTAGTATTCCTGTTTTGTGTTTGGGCCTAGGGTTAATGGTGAAAATAACCCACGTACTGCAAACTTCCTCCTTTTTTTCTAAATAGAAGCTGGCAGGACCTGATCAAGAGTTTAAAACTCTAGATAAGACAAAGGGAGATGTGCTACTGAGTGAATGAAACCCTACAAGGTCCATGACATGGAAACAGCTCAGCAATTCCTCATTTTAACAAAACTTGGACAGACATAGCTCTGTAACACAACCAGCTGATCCTTGTGACACGTCACCAAAACCTAGAGAATATTGAGATATAGGGTGCCAACACAAAAATACCACATTCACACAGGTCACAGCACTAAGAAGTATTTCAGGGCTCATCTAGACACTGGATACCTAAATTCACCTGCCATCCCAACCTCACAAACTGACTCAAATACTGACTGCTGGAGAACACCTCTTCCTTCTTCCAATCACAGGTTCCTGAAGCAATAGTCGCAGAAGGCTGGGGAAGATTTTGCTTCTGGGATAGTAACCAGTTTTTAGTAAGGGAAGTTGTTAACATTTTAACCTGTTACTTTGCAGCCCTGTCACTTAAGAGATACAAGGTCAGCTCTTCCCTCCAATCTACTGATGATCTAAAAACATGGAACAGGAACAGTCTCTGTCCGTCACAGACACACAATCTTTACTATCAGTTATGAATAGCATGCCAGAAGGGTATTCTCCAGGACTTGGAAGCTGCAGCAACTATTTCCATTGCACCACAACCCATTATGAAGAGGATGGCAAAGTTCAGCCTTTCTCAATAGATCCATGGCTCAGGTTTGCCACAACATGTGTCTGAAATTTCAGTTACCAAAGGGCTATTGAGATTTTTAATGATAATTAATTGCTTCCCATTATGTACCCATAAAAAGATGCATAATGGGTGAATTGACTGGAAAATATTATAATTTAAAAAAACAGGTTTTCACTAGTAAAAGGCTATAGAGAGCTCTTCACTGGACAGGTGAAGAGTCCTTTTACGTGAATCCCTTTACACTGGCAATCCTCTGGGTAGATTCACTCTGTCCAGGGTTAGCCTACATCAGATTTGATAGGGATACAGTGAGGATGATTTGCTAGCAACATTTCAAGATTCACTGTGCACTTCAGCCTCTTCCACAGTCTTCCTTTAGAAGAGCTGGATATTAGGAAAGAGCAGCAGAGAAGGAAGCCCAGCAGGGTGTAAAACACCAGGTGAGGCTCTCCATCTACAATGCCCAACAGTAACAGCTTCTTGGAAAGAAAGAAGAATTTGAACATCCTATTTCTGTCATGCTCTGCCAAGGCAGACATAGCTTTTGGATGGGGATGTTGAAGCATTTCTTTTTACTCCACCAGCTCTGTCCTTCTTTCAAGAAATGTTTCCACCATATGGTAGAAGTAGTCACAAAATCACAGAAAATGTCATCTGGATATTTAGTCAACTGCTGTTTCCAGAAATGATGGCATCCTCAGTCATATAGGAAAAAGGCAGTAAAAATAGGGCTTCACCTGCAAGTCCAAAGGCGCTCTGGCATTCTGGTCTCTTCAAAAGAATGGCTGAAACTAGGTAAAAATCTTCAATCAAAAAAACCAGTAATTCACTGAATACATATTCGGGACTATGAGGTTAAAGAACACCAGTTTGCTGTATTTGCCCCTTTCCATCTAAATACCAAAGGTCTGATTCTTACAATTATTTTGTCCACACACAGACACAACCCTCCACCTGAAGAAGGGCAGCAGATGGTCAGTGACGTCTGAAAAACAAACTACTTAGCAAAGGAACAGCATATAAACTAAAACAATACGAAAGAAATTCTCAAAAGGGCAGCATGTCACCCGGCTCTACACTACTGGAGTACTACTGTCACTGTAAATTTTCCCTCATTTTCCCTTTAACAGCTATCAGTATGTCTTTCCCTTGAGAACTGCAAAGGCACACAGGGATGAGTCTCCTGCCTTCCAACACCTTTTCAACCGTTCAGGTTTCCTACGCAGCACCTGTCTGAGTGCCCTGCATCACTCCAGCTTCCTTCAGCACCTGCCTTCTACATTCACAGGAAAAGAAGCTCAGCTACAGTGCACTGTAGCATGCAAATTTTATACAACTAGCAAATTTGGTTTACATGGAATTACTTTTGGACACATCAAAAAAAAAAAAAAAAGGAGAGAATAAAGCCAAAGGAGACAACATTCTAGGAAGGCAGGAAATCTACTCTCATTTAAGTATCCTTTAAACCCCCTCATAAAGCATACAAAAAAAAAATATTCAAAGTGATACAATGTAATATCACTCAAGCCTAATGTTGCAAACACTAAAAAATCAGCAATGAAGCGGATGCCTCACATGGCTGTTTCACTATCCTGTGCATAGAAAGCAATTTAGAAAAATATGCTCAAAATTTCCATTTTTTCCTTCTCACAGTGGCAAAATTTTATTATGATGATCTTTTATCATTTCAGAAAAAAAAAAGTGCCAAAAAATGCATAGTAAGAGCAAATTGATTAGAGTTTGTACCTATGCAGAAAACAGAATTAGATCTCTTAAATAATTAAAGGCATTTCTAAGTGGCAGCTTTTCTTATCATTACCAAAAAGCCACATTATATTACAGCTGAGATTAATATTTTTAGTATCTGAATGGAAACAAATGTGGAAACGAATGTCTATTAAAACTGTGTGATGGCCTAGGGCTTTATAAATAACCACATCCCCTCTTTGCCAGTTGCAGTGATGACTACGGATACAGCATGCTAAGTTATTCCATCACGAGTCACACGCTCGCGGGAGCACTGCAAAGTGAGGATGAAGGTTAAAGAGTTAGCAGGGATTTCTGAGCGGGAAGGTGGCTGCGTGTGACCTTGCAGCTCTGACAGGCCCTAATCGAGGGGAAACACTGTATGTAAGTAATCAGATGTTACCGATGTTCTTCACAGGAGAATTTTTTTTAATTAGATTAAAAAGCATTTCACGTCTAAAAGGCCAACCGGGAAAGTCAGGAATTCACATCAAAAGGTGTGTTCTTTCTAAACATTGAATGTAACATTCTGGTACATACTTTACCCCCAAATTCCATGCTCATTCTCATCTGATATAGAAAACTCCCCTGCACTGAAACCCTAATGGAGGCAGCTTTGAAAAAGACTCACCACACCTATTTTCACTAGAAGGTGTGCAGCTGCTTTGCAGTATTTCCCTAAAAAATAGCACCATTCTCATGAATGGTTTCCCAATGTGAGCTGATTAATATTACAGCTAACAGCACTTGTCCCAAACTTCGCCTGGAATTTCCTCCCTCTAACTGTTACACTGAAGATGCATTTTCATAATCCGGGCACGAAGGTGACTTCTGCCAAGCAGAGGAAGGGAGCCTGGAGCCTGACAGGGTGCTGGTTCCTCTTGGCTCATTCAGGGGCCAGAAAAGCAAAGCAGCGAGGCCATGTCTTACAGAGAGCCGAAGAAAAGAGGCCAGGAAACTTCATGCTGGGATTTTTCCTAGGTTTAACTCTGTGTATCCATGTGCAGCTTCCCATGAGTCAAGGTGAAGTCAAGACTGCCCGGCGTGGCTGCAGACCTGGTGGCAGGCACAGCCTTACAGTGTGTCTGAGTCCTTTTCTACGGGCACATTCGGTCTGTCCTTCCTACCCCTCATCTCCTAACTCATCCAAACAGTCCCAACATTTGCTTTGAGCAGCCTGAGTACTCCCCCCCGAGAAAGGTACCTCTTCAGAGATTTAAAAATTGGGTGAAAATTGGGGTATGTTTTCACAGAAAAAGATTTTAAAAAATGTAAAACCTGTTATGGGTTACTGGTATGTAAAAGGCGTGGGTTTAACGGGTGAAAGAAATTTCTCCTTATTCTTTATTTCAGGACCAGTTGAGCAGTTCTAGAGGCAGGTTTTATACTGGAAGCTGTTCCAATGGAAATGCTGGTGTAGCCAAAATTAAAAGAGGCTCTGCTATGACTTCCAATGGTATTTCCATTTGTTTTATTACCCCATCTCAACCTAACACAGCTCCCTTAAAAATTATTAAAAGCATTGAAATGCCTCTAATTTTCCCTCTGTGTCTAAGGAAGCACATAACATTAACCAAAACCAATTTCTTTAACTAAAACGACACTTTGGACATCTTGTTGTAATTTGACAACCACTTAAGTCTGCCTTCAAATCAACACCCTCTACGGTTCTAACTACACGTAACACAACATGGCTAGGGGTGACCCATGTTTTTATTTCCTAATTTACTCTGCTTCCTGAACTGTTAAAAATTAGAGCTGCTAAGAACCAAAAAATATTTAAAACCCCACTATTATTTGTTAGTAAATTATTATCAGAGGAAGATAAGCCTCAGATCACTCCAACCTTAAAAACTACCGCCAGAGTTGTTTCTACCCATTAGTAGCTGTCACCAGATTGGTTTTACTTAATGGGCAGCCAAACTCAGCTTCACTGAATAGCATTTCCCTGGAAAAAAAACAGAGTTTGCAAACCTTCATGTAAGGAAAATGAAAAGGCTGCGTGCAGTAACATGCACTTCAAAAATGAAATGTAATCTGCTCAGAAAACTTCAGGATACAGCTTTGTTATCCTACTTTTTAGTAATTCCTGTTGTCTAGCCATGTATTCATATTGGCAAGAACAATACAACCAATATCCTGAGACAGCAGAATTTTGCATGAAATACATAAATAAAACTAAAATGTTGAAAAATAACTTGAAAGTTTTGGAGGTAGAGCTAAGTAGAGCTCAGCAGAGTGCTGACTATTTTTGTAAGCAGATCAAGAGTAGTTTGACATAGCAGATCATAGTAAGACATGGAGGAAAACAGCTTTTCAAAAAGAAAAAGTAATCAAACCATCCCCAAATGGTCCTCTACCTGCTGGACTATTTGTTTCATAACCAGAGCAGAGCAAAGGGTTGCGTAGTCAGAACAACAAGATACTACACTCATGATTTTGCTCATTTTTCTCACTGTGACAGAAAGTTACTGGAAAACCTATGTTTTTTTTTCGCAATTAATTCTAAAATTGAATTGAAATGAAGGAGGAGGAAGATGACACGAGCTATGGCAGAGCTATCCCTGCCCCTTATACACACTGCATCCTGAGATGCCTTGCAAGCAGAAGTCTGTCCAGACTTTGTACAGCAACATGAATGCTCAGCACTGGGCTGGAGACTGAACCTAATTAGTTATCTGGGGTAGGGCAGGGAGTCTCTCCCTCTTCCTCTCCTTTTCCCTCTCCCTCTCCCTGTGATGCCCAACAGTCAGGGAGCAGAGAGAGACACTGTGGCACATCTCTGCACTTTGCTTAGTAACCTGAGCAATTTCTCTTTTCCCCTTATATTTTTAATGAGGTGGGGGGTGTTTCCTGCTTCTGTTAAAAACAGTGGGTTTAGCTTCATGAAAAAAACCTGGGGTGAAGTGATGGGAAAGGTTTGGTGGGAGAGGAGGGTGCTTTTGAAGAATGGCATTTTATAGCTGGGCCACCAAGTATATAATTAATATATGCTTTTATTTATATTAAAGAGGAAATACAACCAAGCCAGTAACAGCCATTCGTGGCTATGGGAAGCAGTGTCCACAAGCAGATGGAGATGCCCATCCTCCTCTATTTGGGGTCTGGGTCTGGGCTTAGATGCTTATTCAGAAGCAAAAGAGCCTTAGTCTCCTTCTCATGCTTCATGTACACCATTCCTTTACAGAAACAGTGTCTGCAGAAGAACACTGGCTGCCAAAAATGTGATAAATTCAAACAGACAGGCTCTCATAATTACTAGAGAAATCTGTATACAAAGGAGGAAAGGGAACTATGCTCCATGGAAAAACCCCCACAAACATCATATATGAAAACAAGACAAAGGGAGCTGTTGAAATGAGTCTTGCCAGTTTCAAAAACGTTTGATTTTCTCTTTTCCCTTAGGTTTTAGAAGTGTAACTGAATACCATTTCGCGTAAAAATAAAATCATTCTGTATTTCTGCTATCTGGGAGGAAGAAAAATAAAAAAGAAAATCAGCCTCTCTTCCAACCCTGCCCCATGCAGCACACATAAATCTAAAGAAAAGGTAACTTGTATCTGAAAACACGTGAATTCAATAAAAAAAACTCAATATCACAAAACTACTAAAGGCCTGGAGTTGTCCTACTGAGCAGCATGTAGGCCTCAGTAGTAAAAATTAATAAGGAAAAACCTGTTGCCCCCCGCTGCCTCGGAATCAATAACCAGGAGTTTTTGTTGCAGGTACAGAGCAGCAGAGCGGCGGGTCAGCCTGGAAGGCCACACTCAAGCTCCCGCTCTCGTGGAGGAGTTATCTTTAACCAAACAACACTGAAAGATTCCACTGGAATATTTTTATCACGTTCCTCAACCTCTTTTGATGATTCTGCACTTTGCAGACGGCGGTGCCTCCTGCCCTGCCCCAGCATCCTGAAGCAAATCACGCTCTCAAACACAAAGGCAGCAGCATCCCATTCTCATGTGGCAGGAGAGGCTCTCCCATCATCTTGACAACATTTGTCATATTGCACACTTATCATTCACCAGTATCTCTCCATTGAAAGCTGATTTGAGAAAAATAACTTTTTCATGTCTCAGTTCCTTTCAGTGTAAATCATTAACAAGAACTTGTTTATTTTCTGATCTCATCCAACTTTACTTACATTTTTTTAAACCATTCCTTCTAACCGCTTCCATTTAGTATCCTTGTGAACAGCAGAAAATAATCGCATTGCCATTTCTCCCTAGTGAACTTTTCCATTTTATTTCAGGTTTTTAATTAGGATTTTCAAGAGAATCCCACTCCACTCCACAGATACACATACAGGTTTTACAGGCGTTTCGATGCGAGTAATGTACCTACCATACCACTTCAAAACGATGCCGGTATGCCAAGAATGCAGTACTACTGGAACTCTGAAATTATTTCATAATGCATTCATGAAAGAAACTGGATCACAAAACATGTTATTGCTATTAGCTGTGAAAGTCATTACTGTGAGGCCTTAAAGAGGCATTAAAGAGCTTCACACACTAACGGAAAACCTTTCACATACATTGGCTGCTAATAACACATCAGCCTGTGCCAGCACGTACCACAATTAACCACAATGATTTCCTCTTCTTGACAGAAATCTCTCCACAGAAATCTGCTCTACGGTAATGCCTAAAACTGATTTTTAATGGTATGGATGAGACGTAAACAAAATTAGTTTATCTTCTCAGAAGAAAACATTTTCAAGGCCAATCCAATTGTTTCAAGATGCATTAGAAAAGAGCCAATTCTGGAAATGTAATTCCTTTTATTCTTCTGATTTTCAGAGGAATGGCTTGCTGGCATTTCTAACTCGCACCTTGTTTTTTAACTCACTTCAAAAAAGGACAATCAATCACAAAAATCACCCTGTTCAGAATCTGTGATGTTGGGATCCCCAAGAGATAGGTGGGTTTGCATGCTCCTGATTAAAACATTCATACTTCAATTTGCAACATCTACAGACTTTGGAAATCTTCTGACTGATACATATTGCACAGGAACAGAAATTGTCTTTACACTGATTTCATCATATATTCCTCAGGATCTGCAACTTGCCCTCAGAATGGCCAATGTCATGAATTGGTAAAGATTATTTTTAACCTTCACACGTGTAGACTGAACAAAATGGCTCAAGTTTTCTCAGAGCATAAATTGATTAACAGCACTAAATATGATGTTTTGGTACATTCACACGAGAGCACTAAAGGTTGATTTCGCTTTTTAATATTGGAAGGGTATATTTATTAAGTTGTTTTGCTAAAATATTTTGGCACTTATCTGGCAGAAATCTGAGATGAAATGTGTAACACTGATGTAACGACATTTTCTGCGAAACATAAAATAATCTGGCACACTCCTCTCTCTACCATATGAAAAGTAATTCAGCTACAATCCCTACTAGATATATAATGCTCTCTGAATTAAATGTACATGTTTGAAATCTTTTCCACTTTCTAGTTAAAAAGAAGAAAAAAAAAAGACAGACAAAAAATCGTAAATCAAGAAATCCATTTTACATGGCCGGCTTTACAGTGTTGCTCGGACATGTTACCAATTACTTTTTTTTAGACCCACAGTCACATAGTAAGAAATCTACAGGAAACACTGCAAAGAAGTAGTAGAAGAAATGCACAACTGCACGATGCAAAGATTTCCTTCAAGACAGGAAACTGAACTTCCAGGACTGTCTGGTTCTGATGGTTTTCAGCTCTGCAGAGTTTTCCATTTTTCTCTTCTTCAGTTTAGCGCTTGGAAGCTGATGTGGGAGGTATTATCTCTTTGGTGGAGATTTTTTTTTTCCTCCAGATTGTAGCCAAAAATAGATGATGAAAGGGGGGAAAAAAAAAAAAAAAAAAGGAAAAAGAAAATCTCCTGTAAATAGCCTCAGAAGATGGGATTTACAAAAGAAGAAACCTGCCAGCCGCAAATTAAACCACACTATATTTATTCTGAAACAGAATTAAAATGAACAGCATCATTAACTGCGTCTGCTAAGTTATCCAGCTTCTGTACAGAATGAGTTTCTGCTAAGCAAGACTCCTTGCCCACATCTCATCCATGGACTGTGTGTGATAGAAACACACACTGGCTGTGGCCTCGTGTTTCACACAAATAACAATGACAGAAGTCAAAGAGAGCAACGTACTAAACTGGGTTCACCACAAGAAAAGGATTATACAATCTTAGACATAACTTATACAATCAATTAAGAGGGATAAAGAGAGGAATTAAGCCATTCAGCAAAAGACATCTACATATATATACATATATATACACAAATAAATATGAGAAATAGCTCACCACTTCAAGACCCAATATGAAACAATATTCTGTGATTATATTATAGTGCCAGGGCTGTCAAGCAAGTCCATAGATATTAATAAAATTATGTAATTGTTTAGACTAGAATGCAACACAGCAATAGCTGAAATACTTTGCAGATGGGTACAAGACTACTAAGTCTGCTCTTGATTCTGTGTTTGCTCTTAGACACTCTGACCATGTGTCTGAAAGCAAACAGAACAGGTTTTTCATTTAACTTATTCTTAAAAACTGATACCATAAAGACAAGTAAAGCAAATAGAATATTCCCAAGCTGCTGGGCAGAGAGGCAGGGTAGAGTTCCTCTTTATGTTTTTCAGTTACTCATGAATCACATGAACAGTCTTTAACATTTTTTCACTTTCAGAGTTGCACATGACAACTTCAGTGTTGGCTAAAAAACAACAACACTGTAGCTGGCTGTATCCTGTACTTACCCTCTATGTCTGTGGAATAATAAAAGCCAAATAAAACAAAAATAAGAGCATCTTCGACAGAAAAGGAAGAATTATTTTCAAATTAACATTTGAAATTTCAGTTGAAAAAATATGGTCAGACAGAAGGACAAAGTGCAATTCTTCGCAGACTAGAAAAAACCAAACAAACTACCAAACATCTGCTTCAGAGCCAGCAGAACAGTAACTATGTGTCCCAGCCGATGAGTGACCGATACAAACATTTCCCTGTTGTTACATGGCAATAGCTTATTCAACCTCCTCTTTGAATCAAGAAAGCTTGTCAGAAATCAAGGGGTTAAACCCCTCTTCTCATTTTCCTCCTCTCCTCAGCTTCCCACACAAGACTGAACCTATTTCATAAATGAGAGCTGTCCTCCTACGTAAGATTTATATTAATAAAATCACTCTTTGAGCATCACAGGCTCCATCTATCCCAGCACATTAAACAGTGCTAGGGAAATGTTCCTGTGAGAAGGAACTTGATGGTCTGCACTCTCAGGGTGTGTGATGGTCCCTGGCAGCACCTGGCCTCAAATCAAGCAATGCTGTCCCAAGCCAGTCTCTGGCCCAGCTCCAGAGTGGGCTCTGCCCATCCACCAGTTGGGATGTGACCAGCCTGTTTTGGAGTGTAACACTCAAAGGTGCTGGCTGTGGGTGGCTCTGCCGTGCCAGCTGGCCCCATTGCCAGAGCAGCCACAACATCTTCATGCACTGACAAATCCCAGCAGCACCATGCAGGGTGTGCCAGCCTTGGAGCTCAGACTGTTTTACATTTAGGTGTCTTTACTGGTCTCACGTACAGCCATGGAAGAGCAGAACCAGCTCCAATGGTATGTGGTCCCCACAAGTTACTTTTCCTCTGATTATGGATACAAATTACTGTCAGTGTTTCCAGCAGAGACCATGTACTCTAACACTGGCAAGAGATCTGTGGTCCAGCAAAAAATACATGTCAACAACTTGGCAGTGTAAAAAACCCAATGACTTTAACTTTGGGAAATGTGCTCTATTTCTGTTTGTTAGTGTACAAGCCTGAGTGATACAGAAGCAAACCATTATTTAAAATGGACTTTATGAATGCAGAACACAGGCTCCAAGTACAAGAGCCTTCTACAGCTGCACTGAGCTGGGGGACAGCATTTCAGCAAAGGCATTCAAAAATGCCTACATTATAACTTTTTCAAATGAAAATCAAGCTCCTTTCTTGCACCCCAAAATACTTCTCCATATGTAGGAGAGGTCAGACAAGTGCTACTGGATTTGATTCTATTGTTTTGAATAAAATACAAACGTTAAGAGAGCAGGACAAGTGATCTGAGGGTATTATTTTCCTCACCAGCCAATACTCTACGTTATGGAGCTCACAGGACTCAGACCTGTATCACCCTTAGGTTTCTCACGCATCTTCCGTGGTCAGAGCTGTCTGCAAAGGCCAACACCGGAGAAGCTTCCAGTAAGACCAATTTTAACACTTAACTTCCACAATCCTGTTCCTTAGCAAGTGGAGTGAAAGACAGAGGGGGAAGCCACGCACACAGTACAGTAGATGAAGGTGCATAGTCCACATTCAGCCCTCCCTTTAGACCCAAGGAGCTGAGCACCATCAGTACTACAGACAGTCAGAAACAATCAGCATTTCAGCCGGCTGCCTCAGATATTGCCGGTGGTGTAACTGTGCAGACTCAGACCACAGGACAGGCACTGAGGTATTCTGGGCTATGACAGAGGAGATGCAAAAGTTGAGGGTGTTACTGCCAAGTCTCACCATTGTTTCCCAAAGTCTTCATTCAGCCCTTCTGCTGGAGGTGGCAAAAACAACATGGTGTGTCCCAGCCGAGGGCACCAGCATCTCAAACTGTCCCTGTGAATCTCATCAGAGCTCAGCTGCCACCAACATTTCCAAGATCCCCAGGGCATCTGACAGTGGCTGTCCCCCTCCTGGGCTGCAGTGCTGGCAATGCCTCACCTAGCTGGTTTCAAGGAGAGCTCCTACCAAAGCCCACCCTCTGTAATTCGAGTCAGTGATGAAGATGCAGCTCTCAAGNCAGTGCTGGCAATGCCTCACCTAGTTGGTTTCAAGGAGAGCTCCTTGCAGCTCTCAAAACAGAGAAGGCAATTAATTACCAGAATCTACACTGCTGGTTTTAAGTATCACACAAATATGTATTAACACCTTTTCTTCAACACTACACAGTGCAAAAGGCAGCACTATCTTACATATTTTTGGATCAGAATGCTCAATCAATACAAGTAGAATACAAGAACACTAGGTAAAAGCAAAAATAATTTGAAAAATATGATCTAGAAATCAAACTCAGAGTAAAATGCAATTTCCATCTTCCAGATGACCGGTATAACTCGAAGTGACTTAACTCATCTGACAAGATGGATTACAGCTGGCCCCTTATCTCTTGGCCTGCTTAGCAACATGAAAGGAAAAGAAAAACAATGCATTAATTGATGGTGGAGAACGTTTTTCTTCCTAATGGTTTCCAGCCAGAATTTTTGAGCTCGAGCCATTTTCCAAATAATGGCTAGCATTTGTGTACACATTACTTTCTTTCATGTGACAAGAAAATGTAATATTTCTTTGAAAACATACTCATTAAGGAAGCAAACCCCTTCCCCCCCCCCAGAAGTCTTTGCACCCCATTCATAAGTGTGACACAGTATAATCACTTTAAGAGGAACCACAGATCCTTTGAAAACTCCCACAGCAGAGAAACAGCCGTGTGCCTACTCTCCAGTGCCCTCTGTTAGATCAGGCCTACCCAGTATTTTAAGGTTATTTGCAAAGCAACAACCATCAGAGATCTCAATCAGGTTGAGAGTTATTCTAGGAAACACCAAAAAAAAAAAAAAAAATCAAAGAAACTAATGCTTATCACAAATAATTGCGAGAAGCAGGCATCATTAATACAGCCATAGTATTACATAGGTTGATTATATATGCTCAGAAGTCACTTGGAAGTATTTATTTCCTCTGACAGAAGCTTTTCAGCTCAGTTTCACAGAGCCCTTTCAAGAAAAGGAAACGCACAAAGGGAGTTGCAAATGACTGTGTGGTACTTCTCAGCAGCCTCGGCGCTCGGGGAGATGCGAGTTTGACAGCGGATGAAATGCACCGTGGGGAGGTGAGCAGCAGTGCATGCTGGCTGAGGCACCTCAAATTCCCCTGTCTACTACTAACATGCAGTTCCTCAGAGGACAAATTCAACTGCAAAAGGGCTTGGAGAAAGTCTCCAGCCACTGCATGCTATGTGTATTAGAAGCAGAGCACAAATACCCAGCAAAAGGATAAAATCCAGACGCCGTGTCCTGTAGGTTTGTGCCACACTGCTTGTGATGCCTTGGGTTAAACAAATGCAACTGCTTGAGCCTTGTTTTTCTTGCCCTCCATCGAGATATGGCTCAGACCACAGAGGACCAGCAGAGAGCACGATATCTCTCCAACACAGGGGCCCGAGCTGTTGCCAGAACAGAGACCATTTAGCACATGACCAGAAGAAATTATGGTATTTTTTTCTCTTACAGCAGGAACTGCTTGGTCTTCCTGCTTGGGCTGCACCCCAGGAGAGGCTTAGTTAAAAGAAATGGCAATTGCAATAGAGTTCCCTGCCTGAGACTAAAGCTGGAGCTCAGTTTTACACGGAAACAGATACCTTACGAATGTGCAGGCATGCACAATTAATTTAAACCCACCCTGAAAGATGCTCCATCATGGAAGCAATGCCAGCAGTGCTGCCAGGACAAGCACTGCCCACCTGACCAGGCAGAACGGGATGCTGAACACCTGTTACTTAGAGCAAAGACAAGGCTGATGCCACACATCAATTCCCATTATTTTATTTATAACCTCAGTACTGAGATGTGTACTAGATATGTGTGGCAAGGTACACTTTCCCAGTCTCTCTCCCACTGATGTATCAACCAAAGCTGGTAGTGCAGATTACAGGGATCATCGGTAATTATCACATAAGGCCGGAGACCAACCATGAGAAGAAGAAGCCATGCAGCCACCAAGTCTTCCATCCTATATGATCAAAAAATGGAATCCAAAAAAAAAAAAACCCAAAATCTCTCTGCTGCAGTGGATCTCACAAGATCTGTAAGTTGGGAAGGCCTCGGAGAGTGTTGTATTTTCCAGGTGATGGCAAGGTATCTAAGAAACACACTTATTCCTGTCAGCAGCTCTCTGAAATATTTAAAAGTTCATTTTCAAGAGTAATAAATATATTTCATAACCATCCCAAAGGAGGTTTTCCTCTTCAATGAAGCTACTGTACTTGGCATGGAAGCAGTGTGACATTTTTCCCCAAAGGCTTTGGAGGGATAAATGATAGCTAAAATGAGTTTTTCTATTAGGCTTAAAGCTGTTGCAGACAGACTTTAAGAAGCAAGGTTTGGATTAAAAAGTCCAAAAATTAAAAATTCTGAAATGTAAATATTAGATTATTTGAAACAGACAGGACTGATACACAGAGATTAAACTACTTTAAGGCGAACTCCCAGATGTCTCTTTGTTATGAAAGAAGTGAGGGATCAGAGATATCCTCTCACTGCCTTTCACACAATAAACTTCCCTCTGAAGATGCATCATAAACTAAACTAACTTTATTAAAATACTTGAAATTGAGTTCTATCCAGATATTGAAAGAGTTCAAATATCTTTCAGTACACTCTAGAAACATGTTTGTTCTTGAATGAGCTCACTTGAGGTACACATAGAAGGAGTAACAGTAAAATTATCACCCTCAGGGGATAGACATTTTTAGAATCTAGAAATGACAAGCTAGTTTCAAAAATCTTAAGTTTAGGTCCCCAAGTTATGAAGGTTTAAAAAAAAAATTAAATTTGATTATTTCTGTTGTGGTTTTAAACTGTTAGCTACACATGTGAGCCAAGTTTTCAGAAGTTTTAATGCAAAAATCATTTTATTTTGGTTTTAATGGAAACAGATGCAATCTCACAATTTACCAGGCTGGCTAGGTGTTGAGAAGAATGTTCCAAAACTTCACAGTTAACTGTTCTTGACAGCTTAGAGTGGAATTTAGCTACATTCAAAAACTGCATTGACCCGTGACAACCTTATTGAGATGGCAGTATTTACATCTCTCAAGTTCCTGTGAAAAAAGCCTGACCTACATGTGCTCTGAGCTGCATTATGGTCACTCTGACTAAACTTAGTTCTAGACCTGGAGTCTCACATTTTCTTAGAGAGTGAAGTCCTGGCTGCAGACGGTGGATGCCAGACATTCCAAAGGGTGACAGCAGCTTGTGACAGCATCCAGTGTGAGGAAATTTGTGAGTTTACCACCAGGTCTGAAGCTGAGAATGAGGACTAAAGAGCAATATGGGAATTAATCTTTTCAATACCCTCTAAGTGAAAAAACAAGATACACAATGGTTGATTACCCTGGCAAAATGCACTTTTGAAAAACTTACTATATAATAATTTTTAAGCCTACACAAGAAATTCATAAGAGGCAAAAACTCCAGCTTATCTACTGTGCTTACCAACATTCTGAGCTATAAATGGAGAATCAAACAATTGTCAAAAAAACATTACTTTTTTAAAAAACACACATCAGCCAAACAGAGCAATACATCATTACACACAGAGTACAAGTAATAACATATTTTTTTGTTCCCACTTGAGTAATATTAGGATATTAAGTCAGTGCCCCTAGTATCCATTTGGATTCATTTCACGGGTATCCTTTCCACTCCCATTCCTAGCAAAACCCAATAACTATGAAAATAACTGAAGTCAAATGTTTTCTATTTTCTAACCTGTAAACATCCGTCACACTGAAAAGCGTTTTCACAGGTGATCAAATGAGGCAGGGGAGCAGTTAATCAGACACAGAGCATTTCACCACTTGGTCACTGGTTCCAGTCCAGACCCAAACTGATAGAGTGTGTTTAACAAAAAAAAAATCAAAAACAAAACAGTAAAAACACTAAAACAACCCAAAGTTTCCAGCAGCTGTTCAGTAGTACTTATAATACTCCCTGGAAACAATAAACTATTTGTACTATCTCCCTCTGTAAAATGTGGCATTAAAATAAAACCACAGCCAAAATTACTGACATTTCAGTCCAGACAAGATTATTCACATGTCTAAAGTCTCCTGTCTTGGAGAATGAATACCAAGACATCTTTCTTTCCAAATAGCCATAATTTTATACCCAGATACTGCTCAACTTCAGCAACATCCAGCCTGTGGCTCTGGGCTGCATCCTTCTATCAATTATAATCTGTATTTTCACATGATACACATCATGAGGGCCTAATGCTCACAGCCAACAACAGGCTGCATTCATCTACAGTCAGACACATGTGTCAAGTCCTACGAACTCTGTTTGGTGGCAAGTCCTCATAAAACTGAACACCCAAGGTCAGACTATTACTGACCTGGTTCTGCCGAGGCTCTGCTTGGCTGGGCTGACCCAGGCCCTGGCTCCCCACCCGGTGCCTGCCTTTACCAGTACACCAGTGATAATGGTTCCCTGTGGTTCCCAGCACCATCCAGAGCCAAACTACGCATGAACGTTCCTAAGAGCTGGGTCATCTTATATAAAGCATGGAATGGAAAATACACTTCAGTCACTGTTTGGAAATTCTGAGAGCGGTGAAGAGCACCTGAACACACCCAGGTAAGTAGGAGTACAGCCCATAAATTTCTGTCAATGCAGTGCTTAAAAGAAAAGGCAGGAAAAGTCTTATTCCAGGGCGGGGTTCCCATTACTCTCAGAAGCAGATGGAGGTACCACATACAGAAAGCACCTGATACTTGACATTGAACTACTGCAATAACTACGTGGCACACGCAAGCCAAGCAACTTCAAAAATTGTGCCTGAGCACTGGTTTCCCACAGAACCACCATGCACCATATTTGGGGACACAACCAGAGGCAGCATTCACATGCACAACCCCAGCACAACTTGGCAGCTGGTTTTTCGTTTGCTTGTTTGTTTGTTTTTTCCCGGAGTGCAGAATGACTAATGCAGCAGTCCCTGTTTGCAGAGTCTTATAACAGGGTTTGGAAGTGTGAACTGCGCATTTAGGTCAATCTTTTTTTTTTACCTGGGATTTCAAGGTAACATTTACATGCCCTAAATACCAATTCCTTAGCATACTTTTAGCACAATTAGGTGATCAAGCAAAGCTATAGTCATGTTTTTCAACCAAGCAGCCATTAAGTACTGGAAGCAGCAGCATTAGCAGCTGGGAGTTTATTTTAGGGAACAAGGCTAAAATCTTTCTCCTGATCCATAAACAGTCCCATTGGAGAGTGTATACAAAATCGGAGCGACATTAATACTAAATGAGACAAAAAAGATGTGACATAAAAAAGCCAAAAATTTCAAACAGAACACAAACTTACTGAATGTGAAAGAAAAGGCAAGAAAGAGGGAAGCAGAAAGATCATCTAGAATTCTTTAAATAGAACCAGAGGGATTTTGAATAGTTACATTTTAATTAAGTTAGAAATAACTGGATGAAATGCATGACCTGTGTGATACAAGAGAGCAGACTAGAAGATCAAAGGTTGCTTTCCAGTTTTAAAATCTAAGAACCTATGAACAGAAAACGAAAGACACTTGAGTGGCAGCAATGGAGACAGAGCTATACAGAAGTTATTTCGGGCAGAGAAAACATACTGCCAAAAATAGGAAGAAAATATGTCTGACATATGCATATAAATGGTCTGTTCTCCACTACCCACATCAGTACTCACGTATTTAATGTACACTTTGGCAGGAAAAAAAAAAAACAAACACAAAAGGATACACTGGGTCCCAAGGGAATGGCTTCACAGGTGCCCACAAACTTACACCACGTGAAACAGGAAAATCCTCAGCCATGGTGGGTCTTCGGCACTGTCCAGATAGCAAATGGCAAGGGCACAACCCACCAGTTCCTTGGACTTAGGGAGGTGTCTGCCTCAGTAACCTCAGCCCTGCTCCACCATCCACAGGGTGTGCAAGAGCCAGGTACCGCCAAGGAAAGGGCTGGCCCAAGACCAAGTTGTTCCAGCCACTCACAGCTGCTGGACACTCCCTTAGGATTTGGGGACAGCTAGCACAGGCTGGGTAGCCAGCATTTCTCAATAAACAAAGAAACATGTGAAGGACAAGACGAAAATCAAGATTTCAAAAAAAGTCATGGTCAGCAGCAATCAGCTTTGTTGTGTTACATCAAGCAGAAAGAAGCACCGGACACTCTTCTGGAGAGTTTGGACATAAAAACTGCTACACAAGTATGAACTGTCACTGCTGGATACCTTCAACTCGGTATTTTATCACACATTATGAGCAAATTCAACCCAGAAGTTAGAAAGAAATACTGCATGCAAAGCAACGCTTACAAAGCTGTATTGCTGCTGCTTTTAGTAACAACCACATCAGGCATATTCGTACAGCAAAGAATCAGGCTTTTGGGAGAGCGTGCTCCAGCCCCCACAGAGCTGCTCCTGCAGGACTAACACTGAAGAAGACCCTACACCGTGATGAACTGCACTCCAAGGGCTGTGCCCAAATCAGTTTTCACGGTGCAACCACAGTGGTAGGAAAACCGACCTGCTTTCACCAAAGAGCTCCGATTCCCTCCAGGTAACATACCTCCCTAAGGAATCTCCAGCACCAAGTCCTCCTCCCTGAGGCTCCTGCTGATTTCCTACACCAACTACCAAGTACAACTCTCTGGGTGCAAGGTTTGCCATAGCCTGTCCTAAATAAGAAGCAAATACAATACTTCAGAAATTGCCCGAAACACACAATAAAATGACCACAGCATTTTATTAAATCAAATATTTCAATAATAATCTTAAATATATTCATCTTAAATACAAGATTATGATTGTGCTGAGGAGCATTTATGCACTGTAGAGCATTTAAAAACAAGTACCACAGAAGCCACTGCCTATGCTGTGCCTACACAGATGAATATATGCAAAAGCCTGAGCCTCACGAAGGTACAGTCATAAGAAAAAAAGGAAACGGAACAGAACCAGGAACCAAACTCCCACACATTTGTCTTTTTTCAGCTAATCTTGCCAATAATAGCTCAATTGTTTCCTTATAGAGAACTGCAGGGAGAGTTAATTATCAAAGTAAAACTTGATGTTTTTAAGGTTGGGGGGGGGAAACTGAAACCACCTTCCTGTATTTCCTAGCCTTTGGCACAAAGACAGTACTTAGAAACAGAGATCTCAAATTTAACATTTGGTGTCACTGGAGATTTTAAAGCTATCACTCTCATTTTTCCTTCTTCCCAGATCACCCACCATCACCACAGCACACCAGCTCCCAAGAAATGAAATCAGTAATTTAGGAACTGCTGTCGTAAATTTTCATACAGTAAGTGGGGGTCAGTGAAGTCAAGAAAGAAGCCTTAAATCTCCAATGTGTGTTTTGAAATCAAAGTGCCATTCACAGACAACTGGTCTTATATCTTGGTCTCCATTCCCCTCCTAACTCCAGCACTCACAGAACTCAATGCAAGCCATCTTGTATTCAGGTTATATATTCAAGTACTTCAGATGGTGGAACAAAGATATGCAACCAGAACTTCAGTTTCACACTTGGAGTGTGATGGCCAAAGCTCCAAGACACTCAGTATAGTGACCTGCTACAGTATTGTTAGTCTGTAATAACCACAGTAAGACTCAGATCACATCAGACTTCAGACAATTCTGAAATAAAATGAGAATATAAAGGTTTTTTTCCCCTTTGATTCTAGATTTAAGATCATTAAGCTATAAAACCTGTAGAGCTTGCAAATTCAAGAAAGTAGATGGGGCTCTGAGGCTAAGCTGTATTTAATTTCTGCCCACCTGTCACTAGCTCTGGTGTGATATGTCATACTGAATTAAAAAAAAAAAAAAAGGTAGCAGATTTATACTTTCTTTCTATTGAACAGGAAAAAATCCTTCCCATGTTCCTGAGTAACTCATCTATGAAAATGCACAAGTAAAAAGAAAAATAATTATGACTAACAGTAGTAGTCTCATTTATTTATGACGAATAAAACATGATGGAGAGCTGTCATAAAAACAAGACAGAGATGTAATCTCCTAAGACACACAAGTGCATTTCCTGTTCATGTCAGTAAGAATAAACGGCCCTGTTCAAAGCCCAATGAATTTATTAGGGCTTAAGTGCCTCTGTCACATAAGAAAAAAATTACTTAAGTTTACAATGTTTCACATACAAAATGACGGAGAGGAAAGGGGAAGACAAATGAGTAATAGCAGAAAACATGAGAAGTATTCATTAAATTCAAATTCAGAATTATATTCCTTTTTTCCTAAGTTTTCAGGATCAGTGAAAAAAAAATCAATATTCCTAACCCCACAGGAAAACTGCTTAGAGCAGAGTGTTTCTGCTGAAAAAAAAATTATTCTGAAATAGATTTCTATTAATCTGCTTTCAGCAAACAGAAAATTCAATGGACTTAAGGAGTTGCTTGTATCCTAAGTTTTGTGGTATTTTATCCAATCTTAACCTGCTGTTTGTTTCCTCGATGGTTCAGTGTGGAATCAAACAACAACACACACACACAAAACTACAGAATGGGCAACAACTGTTTGCTTGCAGGACACACATTACTAATTTCATGCAATTGGACAACAGCTAATTACCACATTCTGGAAATACAAACAGGTGTTTAGCCTGAAAAGTGCTTGAATATTCCTTCTACATTGTTCAGCTTTGCTAGACCTCATGTGAAACCTGGTGATCAGCCCTAGGCAGTATATATTATCTCAGCATCTCCTAAGACAGTCTAGAGTTACTCAACAAGGAATGGCAGAGTTCTAGAAAGTTTCACCTGTGCCCTGTTTAGTGTCGAGGTAAAATCCTTATAAATGACCCAAACAAGATATATGCAGCTGATTCCAGACAAGAGCAAGGAACAGACTGGACAGTCTCTCTAGGTCAATCCAAACCCTATTTCCTAAGAACATTAACAGTAAAGTTCCTTTCTGCAATCCAAAGTGAAACGCTTCTGACCTAAGGACTGTAAACCTCAACAGACCCCATTTAGAAAATTACTACCACAAATTCCACGTTGCACTGCACCAGCCCAAGGATCTCAGCAATGCACTTGCACAGCAAGCAGTTGCCAAAGCCCAACTTCCCAAAATGAGGAGTTACCATATTGTGCATGAGATAAAACACAGAACTGCAAAGACAAACGGTGACAGCTCCGGTAACATTTTAGATCCCTGTAAGAAGTGAGATGATTGCTGACATCTGAACATCTTTTGACAAGCACTTCCATCTGAGAAAACGGAAGGCATTATTTTAATATATTCGGGGAGGGGGGGGAGAAAGAACTATCTTTAAATTCACAGTTAGCAAAGTCTCACTTTATTCATGAAGGTTAGCCACAGGAAAACCAGTCTCATGGTCTTAACAGTGTACCGATGTTCAAAAAAGCAGATATGAGAAAACACCTTTTCTTAATAGACATGCTGTGCATGTGGCATCCAGATTACCTCTGGTTGCTTTAGGGATTAAAATTACTTTTCTCCTCATTTGCAGCTCTTTGCAATGCAAAGTCCAACACAAACTGAAGCAGGAACTAGACTGTTTCTGGGTCATACACCATTAGACCTGTTAAACTTCAGTCGCAGAGCTGCTATTCCTGCTTGGAGTGTGTGAGCCATAAAAAACATGGCCTGACATTCAGTTTATAGGTTTGGCACTCTGGCATCTGGAGACAGGGTAAATTTTCCATAGATGATGCATTATTTCAGCTAGAAGCCTTGAATAAGGAATGGTATTTTCAAAAAACCAGTATTCAGATTTTTGTCACATATTAGGCATTCCTTTAACCTACACATTTTCACAATCTCATGTTCAATTTGTAGAAATGAGCAACCAAGAAAACACACTGGCCAAAATGCTCTGTTTTGACAATAAACCAATAACTGTTAAAATAAGAAGCTGAATGCACAGCTCTCTAGACACTGGCCTGCAGTACACAGTTCTGTGAAACTAATCTGCCACATGAAAGAAATACTTTACCAGGTAATTAAACTTCTTACTCTGCACTAGGAAAAACAGACTTGGGAAGAAATCAAATCTGGACTGATGTCTGCAGGGATGTTTTCAAATGCATAGTTTCTGTAGGAAAATTTACGTACTTATTACACTTACAAAGGCTTGTGATTTCCTTAAGGATTTGAAACGTTATTTCCTCCACTGGTTCTAGTTTCCATTATTTTTGACTGCTCCATGAGAATAAACAGGTGACTTTGCTCATTGCTTCAGCCATGTGACACCATTAGACTGACCAAAATTAACAAAACACAACAGATTTAACAAGCAAGAAAGAACACAGGAACTGGCTTTAATTGGGATCACTACATTCTGCAGAAGTGAAGGAAGGCTATAATATAAGAAACGGCTTGAGAGGAAAGTACAAAGGAGTCAGGATCTGGTGGGCAAATGTGATTCACATGTGGCGCGGCAGCCTGTCATCCATCTTCCTAGGAGATCTCTTTGTTGTAGATGTCCAACTTGGAGGAGCGTGCAAGAAAAAACTGGTGCACTTTTAACAAAATATAGTGATGTCCATAAAATCCAAAGAGATTCAGGGACCAGCCCTGAAAACAGGGATGTTCTTGGTTGTCAGGGTAACGTGATCACCCCAGACAACACAGACGTCAGCAGGAATTTGCAGCACACACTGGGTACCCAAGAATACAAGTCTTCCTGCTTTCCTTTTGTAATTAAGCCACAAAGGGATATAGGTAATTGTTGCTAAGGGGGGCTTAGTCTTTCACTCTGTGTTAGGGGTCCAAGAAAACCAAGAAACTGGCTGATGCTTAGAAAAACAGTGTTTGCTGGTGTCACCCATGCAACCTTCCAACACAAATAAAAAGAATCAACAGATAGCAGAAAAATAAAGTGAAGTATAAGGGACATCCCTCTTGTTTAATGTTGCAGTGTCCAGAAAATATGGTAAGATCCAATGATACAGAAAACACTATTATTTTCTTGAGGGTAACACTCATATAGCTTTCCTCTCATTAGAGCAGATGCCTGTTGTGCACATTCTCCTAAGAAGTTAACAAACAGTTTTCCAAATTTCCAAGACATTCACAGTCTGCAGCTTGACTTCTTGAAAACTACATTGCCTTCTTCATCAAACCAAAAGACTTCAAATCACTACTCAGCTGCAAATATACAAAGATTCAGATATGCAATAGAACAAATGACCAGATGACCAAGTCTTGCTTGTATGCCTTGTATCCCATAAAATAAACAAAGTGAAGTCATTTGGCCGACAAAAGAAAAAATGTGCAAAAAAAAAGTGAAATCTGTGGGTTGAGATAAAGACAGTTTAACAGGACAGGAACTGAACTAATAATAATAGTAGCAGCAGTAGCAGTAATAATAGAATATACAAAACAAGTGATGCACAATGCTATCACTGACTGATGCCCAGCCAGATCCCAAGCACAGCTCCTGGCCAGCCTTCCCCTAGTTTTTACACTGAGCATGACTTCAAATGGTGTGTGATACCCCTCTGGTCAGGTGGGGTCAGCTGTCCCAGCTGTGTCCCCTCCCAGCCTCTTGTGCAGCCCCAGCCTCCTCACTGACAGCTGGGGTGAGAAGCAGAAAAGACCTCGGCACTGTGTGAACACTGCTCAATAACAACTAAAACATCAGTGCGTTATCAACATTATTCTCCCACCAAATCCCTAACACAGTACTGTAGGAACTACTAGGAAGAAAATTAACTCTATCCCAGCTGAAACCAGGACACTCTGAAAACATTTGCAGAACGTTATCTAGCTGAAAATAACTCCCACATAGTAGAAAACATTAAATACTCTGAATTTGGAATATTAGAGTTGACAAGAACAGCCTCACGGGGTTTTAATCTTACTCTATGTCACCACTGTTGTTTTCTTTGAAGACTACCTTCCTTAAAAAAAAAATTATTTAAACCACTTTGTTTAAATCCCTCTAGAGGCTACACCAGCTCTTTAGCACTATGGAGTGAATAAAAACATTCAGTCACCAAATGAGATACTCATTACTCGTTGTGCAGGAGAGAGAAATAATATTATCTAAAAAAAAAATTCATGTAAAACTAAGTTTATTTTTTCATTGTTCTGATAGAAAAAGACAATTTATACTCAGAAAGGATTAATGGAAGAGGGAGATTTTTAAAAAGTAAATGAAAGAATGTCTCAGGAACAAGGATGGAAAACATCGCTCAGATTTTCAGAATAGCAAAATGTACAACCAGTGTAAGTTAACATCTATTCTTCTACTCCCAGCCATGGTTTGGACCTCTCTGTAGCCAATTTTGCAACACAGCCTTTTCCTAGCTGGTGAAAGATTCTGTTTCTTCATTCCTGAAGTCCAAGAAACTTAACAGTGCTTGCTTTTACCTCTTTCCTCCTTGATAGGACACAAGCTGGCTGCTTTGCATTTAGGGCTAATAGGTCAGTTGCAACAAATAAAAGTCTTTCCACAACAGTTTCACAGTGAATACAAGACACCAGTCAGCATTCTTTCTTCTACTTGAAACTGAGTTGGTGTTGCTAAGCATAAATATTTACTTTATATCCATAAACACACGTACACCTTCCCACACACACCCTTGTGACCATTATGTAGCTACATAGCTCATATTACCCATCTACAAATAAAGAATTTTTTCAAGTTGTAACTTGAAATGTCTATTGGCAGATGTAGGAAACCAATGACCTGAAACAGCAGCTGGCACCAAAGCTACCTAGAAAACAGCCATACCTTCAGTTAATATCTTGCTTTGCATAATTTACAGATGATGAACAGTCTTGGGTTTGCTTCATCAATATGGGAACGGCACTTGCCACATTTAGGCAGACAACACCCCTTGTTCTCCTGGTGCTGTGCACATCCCTCCCTGCCTCAGCTCAGCAGGTCCCCCCTCTCCGAGCCTCACACCCCTGAGCTGCTGGGGAAGTAATCCTGGGGGTTTCATTAGTGCTGCCACAGGATTAACCACTGAAGACTCAAGATAGCCACTAAACAGCAACTGAGATAACATACGAGTCAGGAAGCAAATCTAAGTTACAAATAATAACATTCAGTTTGTGCTTCACAGCAATCATCACATGTATTAAAAACAAGTAATAGAAGAAACAGTTTTAATATCTCTTTCTGTGTGTTCCATATTAAAAAGCTTTCAAAATCTCTTGCAATTACTGCTCTACCCTGTGATCTGAAATACAAACCAAACTCAGGTAAGGCCAAGCACATTTTGAAGTTTAAGGTCTACATCAAATACGTCTCCGGAGTTGTTTAGGTGATAACAGATTATGATCTTTTTTTAATCATCATATTGTTTTCAATTCCACTTGACTAACATCAGACAGGAAAAGCAGCTCAACACCTTTCTTAGAAGAGCTCTGCCACCACCTGGCACAAGGCAGGTGGGGATTACAGACAGTATGAACCAGAGTTCAAGATGCCCCTAAAATAACATGAAAGCAGAGTTGGATCTCAAAACATTTCAGATTTTTGGCTGTCCTTCTGATTTCCTATCTGATGTAAAAGTAGAACTTTGTCTCCGTGCTTGGCTACACAAAATTGAATTACTTGAAAATTTTAGGGAGCTAGAAAATAGTAAGACATTACAGCTCATAGTCAGTTCTTCAAAGTCAAAAAAAAGGGGATGGGGAGAGGGAGCGGGAGGAGTCAGAATCCAATGAAGTTAATTCCTTAATTGGGAGTTTATCTGTGAAATGTATACCTGCAGAAAACTTCATAGGTGATCTCAACATGCATTTGTAAGCAAGGTCAGATATCACTCATCTCTTCCTGAACTCTTAGATACTTACTGAATTGCCAAATAAGAATGTACAGGCCACAACAGAAATTTATTGAAGTCAAACAACCAGTAGACAGATTTGAAGGAATCAAACGGTTATGAAGGTTATACACAGAGTCAGTGATACAATTATTTTTGTGACTGTTAATGTAAAATTCTCCAGGCTTCACTTGAACGCCTTATCCTAAATACCCTGCTGCAGAAGGACATCTATTCATATCCTGGAAGAAAAGAGTTAGTTTAGTAAGCTTGGACAGACATAATTCAGGACAGGATTAGGCTAAATATATCTAATATGGATTTAAAAAACATCTACAACCAAATCTTGATTTGCATCAGTCTTCACTAATTGTCTCACATGAAGTCAGATTCCTCTGCACAGTATAAGTAACTGTCCTTAAATCCAAATTTATTACGCTTCCCATTAAAAAAAAATTACCCCTGGTACAAGGAGTGACCCTTCATTGTTTTGTTACTAGTTGCAGAAGGGTAAGAGTTGAAGAGCTGCAAGAAAAGCAGGGTCTGGCCACTGCACTGCCTTGTGGTTTTAATTTTATTTCTCAGCCTATACTCCCTCCTTTTACCCACCAGGTCTCTCATTCTCTCCCTCTACTGTGGACTTCACACCTTCGTGGTTTTGCTCATTCTTGACTGCTCAAGGCTTCTCCTTTTTTGTACTAAAACCTCAAGAGCTAGAAATTAATTATCAACCCTTTGTCTCTGTGACATGAGGTATTTTTATGCATGCATTCATGTACGTCTATATGACACTGCAGGATCAACAATGATCTCTGCCTCCCCCTTCTAAGCACAAAAATAATCAATGCAAATACTTTAATAGTAATGTCACAGCCATTCATCATTCCTGATCTTAAAACTTAAGATCTCTGCTTTGAAGTGAGGACAGGTTAAATGACAGCACTGCCCCCCCCCCCATAATTATGTCCCTTTTATGGCAAGTTTTCTGGTATACAACAGCTGGTTTTATTACTATTAATGCTGCACGTTGACTACAAAAAATCTGACCTGAATGGGATAAAACCAAACCAGCTGTTTCATCCCCTTTCATCTATCCACATCTCAAAGGGGGCTTTGTGCACCATCGGTTTCCACCGAAGAGCTGAAAAAAATCACGTGTCACAACAGGGGCCCCGACGTATGTGGGTCATCTAATAACGGGCAAGCCAGGGCCCCGCGACGGAAATCTCTGCCCAGCCGGTCCTCCCCCGCTTAATCTCACCACGATGAATTGGCACAGAGGAAAACAACGAGCGCTCGCTCGCTCCACTTAATTTCTACAGTGAATAAATAAAGCAACGAGACAGTCAGCGTGCTCGGTCGTAGAACCCACAATGAAAGTCCAGATGAGCAGCAGGGCTGGAGGAGAAAGGATTTTAGTCCCCGGAATTAGAAAAGCAGAACCCAAACACTAACTCAGATCCATTATGCTGTTTCTGCACAGAATATAGAAATAACTCTCTTTTTCTGCCACAGCAAATGACTTCTCCCAGCCCTCTCCCTGACAGCCTCCTTAGTTACCCTGGTTTTGCATACCACACTTCTGTCACCAAAGGAGATACAACAGCACTGCCCACCAACTCAAGATGACAAAAGCTCAAACCCAGAACATTTTAATTACAGATCTCTTTTAATTTCAGTTGCAAAGAATAATAATTAGAGAGCAAAAGAAGCCCACACAAACCCAAAAAACATCCCACAGCCACTCCATGGACTTCACCAAGGTTCACCCATATCTCCCCTTTAATGATCCCAGATAAAGCCTGGAACTAGAACAATTTTACAGAAAGATGTTAAGTACAAACTTATCTCACTAAGGTAATGCAAAGGGTAATTAGTGCAGGTTTGACTTGAGATGACACTGCTAGTACCAGAAGACTACACATGTAAAGTACACTTAAGGTAATACTTAGCCATGGCTCCAACGTGACTGAGTCTTTTCAGGCTTCTCCTCAAACATCAGTAGTTACATTTGAACAAAAAGCCATTCAATACATCACTTTATGTAGCCTGAAGAAAATGAATCATTCAAATATATATTCATTTCCAACAGACATAATTATTAAAACAGTATTCAAAGACCATGCATGAGCAGCACTATACGGACTGCTGTGTTTCCTGTATTTTAAGTTGTTGGTGTAACAATTAACAGTAGGGTATCTCATATGTCCTTTAGCAAGTTAAGGAATCAGTCAGCTTTAAAATGAAGCACAGCTGTTAATTGAACATATGCAGAGTACCAACAGTGGCATGTTGCATGGAGGGCAACCCTGACTTCCAGCAGTCAGGGCTCATTGAGACCAACAGCCTGGGTGCCAAACCCACACCAGTTCCAGTGGGACTGGTGAGATTTCAGTGGCCTTTGGCCAGCAGGAGCCTCTGAAGCATGTATATGCAACACAGCCCAGCAGAAATGGGGTGCCTTTAATCTGGAAGCACCTTGGCATAGAGACAGTATCCCATGAAACTAGGATGGAGTGAAGAGCCTGGAGGGAAATGGTGGAATACAGGAGCACAAACACCCAGAAGAAGGTAAATAATTAGCCTCAAGAGCAAAGCCCAAATCAAAATCCTCTCTGCTTTTCAGCCCAAGACACATATCATTAGGGAACTGTGCCAGTGTGCATCACAGCACTTCCCTTTGCACTTTGTCTAGTGAAAAACATTGCCCTAAAACTTTTATTGTACTGCTCTAAGCCTCAATGTCAGGGCTGCTCTGAGTTTTATTCAGATCACAGGGCAGGATTTTTCTCCCTCCTCTCCACACCAAAATGCCACAGTGAATAAGCTCTCCTCAGAGTAACAACCAGATGCGCTCACACGTAAATGACGAAAATTGCATTCACACCACTGTACCCAAGGAAGAACCACACATCTTTGTTAATTAGCATTAATTACATAAGATCTGATTTTGCTAGAAAGACAGTTTCCTTAACTGGCCTTAAGCTAAAAGGCCTGGACAGGCCAATGCAGAACTTCAAGATGCTGGAGATCTCCACGTTCCAGGGCTGAAGCTATCAGGAGGCCTGCGCACAATCCGGGTGACATTGGGACCAAAAGTGTCCTTAAAGGGACCAAGGTGAAGCACAACAGTATTCAGACTTCTAAAATATTTAATATGCAAGTTATTCTGCAGTTTTATCAGTTGCAGCATTTCTACACAGACTCTCATCTCAAGCTTAGTGTTAATGGTTCAAGCAATAATTACAAAAAATAACTAATTTGAAGAAGTGGCATAATAAACATGATGAACAGCTTCTTTGGGATACTTCTAATACACTGCAAAAATTAATTGCCAAGTAGAGAAAAAAACAAAGCAAAGCAAACCACTTGCACAGCCCCCTTGGAGTAATTCCTCTGCAGTAACCATTCTTTGCAGAATCAAGGATTTAGCGTTACAACCTGTGATGTTCTATTAAAAGCCTTGGAGACAGAAGCTCTTTAAAATACATGTTGAGATACAAATTTCTACACTGTAGCCAAAAAAAGAATAAATAAAAACTACCTGTGAGCAACAGATTTTAATTTTATCTGAACTAGCCACAAATTTGCATCTGACACCAAAACCCTCTCATTTTTAGCATTATGTAGGCAATGAAGATGCATGATAAACTGTAGTCATATCAGATACAGAATTAGAAACAAAAATATTAAAAGTATCATGGAGAGCCAATAAGGTTTTGATGATAGATACAGAGATAACAGTCAACAATTTCCAACTTGGCAGAACAACTCAAATCAATCTGTTATGGTGATTAAACACTTGGAAGCTTATTTGCACACACCTGTATTGCCACATAACAAAAATAAAACCAGAGATACACATTTCAAACATCTGATGCTTTCACTAGCTATTTCTGTCTTACATGCTCTGTAATACGTGAAAGCATCAAGGATAAAATACACAGTCCCTCTTCTGAAGGCAGCACCATTCAAAAGTTGGATTTTCATAGCTCTAATACAGTCTTAAAGGGGAGCATAATCCAACCAGCTACATGCTTGCACATTTCCCTTCCTAACCTTCTCAAATCCAAGCTAAAGACATAGGAAATAGGGCTTAAAAATCAAGGCAGGCTCCAGCTTCTGCTGCAAACAGGTGGGCAGAGGCAATGTGTGAACCCCAGACACCAGTCCCGAAGGTGCCCTCTGACGTGGTGCATTTACTTCTGCAAACCTCCACGCAAATGCAGCGAGTGTGGGGGAATGTGAGTCCTGGTATATCTGCCAGGTCATGCCCACCTTGGCTACTTGGCTGGCCATCCACACTGGAGCCGTATACCCCACTGCACTGAGGCCAGCAGTGTTGGGAGCCAGGTCCCCTCCCAGAGCCACCTGCTGCCCCAGGTGCCTGTTGAGGCAGAGGTGAGTCACCTTTGACAGGCACCTACTTCCTTTCAGTGACTATAAACAGAGCCAGAACAACCGGTCCAGAGGCATCTCAAAGTTGGGCATCAGAGTGAAGGTGCATGAATCCTGCTCTTCACCTCTGAGTCATGGTTCCTCCCTGTTTTTTCACCTGAGGCTGCACAACTGTGTAACACCCACAGGCAGGACTTAAAATACATCCTGGCCAAGAGCGATCTGTAAAACAGGAGGATACAAAATTTGACAGTTTTATCATAAATAGCCCTTAGGCCTTCTAAAAAGAAACCATGCAGGGAAAACAACCACTGCCAGAAAACTTTATGTTTTAATGGGAGTGTAGATCTCCTCCGAAATTAACTTCACAATGATATTGTAGTGATATGTTATTGCTCCTCAGCGATAAAAACAAAACTATCATTTAATCTGATTGCCAGGCCCGAAACCTCCACCAAAGCTGCAATCTCCCTGGTTTACACAGCGCCATCAGCCCTGCTGCTAATGCCACATCAGCACTGCCATCCTAAGAGAAGCAAAAGTCATACCAGAAATTGCTTTGGTGCCCAAAATAAGTAAACAATACTAGAAGCTGCAGAGAGAAAGCATTTCTGTTGTAACAATTTTACGCTGTCATTTTAACAGGCTATAAATAGATTGAAAAATATTTACTGAAGGCCAAATTCTGCAGAGCTGAATTTACCCAGTGGTGTTATGTAAGAAAGGGCTATAGGAATGCACTAAATGGGGCTGGTATTACAGCTCTAGAAATAATATATTCCGTTTTCATGCATTCCACTTTTTTTCTCTGTTTCTTAAACTCATACATTTGCAGTGGTATTTTTCTCTTCAAACAGTATCCACAAATCTCTAGTATCTGATGATGATGACTTGGAATGAAAACTGGCATTTGGGGCCCCTTTACACCAGTCTTCCCTCCCTCGTCCAAAAAAAGTTCTGCTCTAAATGCGACCAAAAATTACAGAGGGGCAGATTTAACTGAAGTAAGTCTTCAAAGATGATGAATTAAAATCTCTGTTAAAAAACCTATATCATTGTCATTTAATTTCTCTGGAAAGATTTACAGTACTTGAAATATTTTGGCAAGTATAATGGATTAGTGAACCATTGACACGAGACGGAGATGATCTGGGTCAGGTATTTCTGCCAGCTGCCTGCTCTCCTGCCTGCCTGCCTGGGGTCCCACACACCCAGCTTCCCAGGCTGCTAAAAGGAACTCTTGAAGAAGGTACAGTAAAGTCAGCAGCATTGACAATGAAAGAGCAGGCCTACAACCAAGCATACTGCAAATTTTTTTACTATGATAGCAATGATAATAGCAGAATATATCTAAAGACAGTTGAAAGCAAGTTAGCAATAGTAACTCCATGGCACAAGTAATTTTTCTCAGAGGACAGGGAAGTTTTTGTCACCCAGTTTTTCCCACCAGTACAAAAGACATATTCAATGGCACAGGTGGAAGCAGTCTCCAAAGCCAGAGGAAGATAGAAGCAAGGTCCTTCACCATTAACTTTCCCCTTTACTTCTTCTACCTCCGTGCAGCAAGGGACCAGGTCAAGCAGCCAGGCAAGAGCTCAAAACCAGATCCAAGATCTTCTTCCTGTGAGGTCTGTAAGGATCCACAGAGTTTGCTGGCCACATCCACCTTCCCCTGCAAAACCATGGATGTTACCAACAGAGGAGAAGGATGCTCCAAGTCTCAACTCTACAAGTAGTTCTAACTCTTTCCTCAGAGAATCTCATTTAATCCTCAACAGTGTTGTTAAACCACCATGATTTTCTTGCTTACAAGACAGAACTCCCACGCTGCTCTCCATGACCTACCTTAAATGGTGACATGGATGCCCAAACTCTTCTGGTTTGTGCCTTCAGGTAAAACAGTGTTTGAGAGGGATCAAACACCTACCCTGCACTCAGCACTGGCAACAGTAAGTAAAATGCTGCCATGCAAAGACCATTCTTGAGACGACCCAGATTTTGGGGTTTCCTTTAAATAGATGAACATGTAGCCTTCAATATGGTGTTTCAACTAGTGGTATATCAGGGTCAGATGATACCAAGGAATATAATAAAAACCAGAAAGTATTTCTAAATCACCATTTCACACAGCCTATTGAGAGAGGATATGAAGTCTGACTCACTGTAATCTTCATACATTTAATGGATTTTTCCACACTCCAGTTGGGCTCCATACCAACAGGAAGAAGGTTATTTTCCTCAGTGAAGATCATTAACAATTCATATGCAGCAGTTTCTGCCATATGTGGCTCGTCAGCTGACTGCCTTGATCTGTTAACCAGTCTGGTGGTGGGGTCCTTCCAGCTTAAATGAGGAGCACATTATTTTAAAGTTTTAACAATATTACAGAAAATGATACAAAAGTCATTTGCTGTGAAAGAAATGTTGCTTTTATTCAGTAACAGTTGTTAAATCATCCTCTACCTAAATGTGTTGCTCACTTTTTTTCTTGTTCTCCTGTATGTGTGCGGGGGAAGAAAGAGATGTGGGAGGACATTTGCAATACATAAAAAGCTTCTGAAGTTTCCAATTGGTACCATGAACTGATAAAACCTTGTTTCAATTGGCCAGAAAACAAGAGAAGGGAGAAAAGCGGGAAAAAAATTGTAGTAAAAATCAGTTTTCTTACTTCTGATTACTGCTTTATTTGCTGAGAAAGGGGTGAAAAGGTTTCTTTCCATCAAAACAGAAAAAGATTTCAATGCAGTTTTCTACAAACCTCAGCACAATCTCTACTGCACTTCCTCCCTGCACTGAATCACCACTTTGCAAATATCCAATTTTTGGTTAAACTGGAGCAGTTAGAGGAAACACAGCAAAAGAGAAAATCATGATTTCATATCAGCCTTATGCAAAGTTATACTTACTGAAATTCACGAAATTATTATTGTTGTGGAATGAGAAAAAAAAGTGTGTGATACTTGCCTCCAAGCTACTTACATTCTGTGCTCAGTCTCAGATGATGATACTGCCACTGGTATAACAAGACTGTGGTCAACAGTCCAGCAAATTTGTAAATTATTGGTGGTTTCCATACTCCACCGTCAAGCACATTCTAAGGTATCTGCTGCAATCTGGCCTTTTACTTGATTCAGTACTGACTTCCTCTTTTTTCATAATACCATATTTCCAAAATTACTGCATTTCAACATGTATTTCTGATCGGTTCATCTCAGAGTCCCAGGGCCATCTATATGTACCACACAAGCAAAATTGACTTTGTCAAGGAAATAAAAACCTCTGCCAAGAAAGCACCAAGAGCAACCAATGCATCCATACAATCGGATGGTTTCAGCCAGAAAAGATCAGTTTCCAGAAAAAAAGTGACGGATCAAACATGACCTTCAGTTATTATGTCTACTCTCCAGATTCCTAATCCTACTCTGTGAAATATGCACCTACTTCAGAAGGAAGGTAAACTGAATTATTCCAAACCCAGTATTTAATGGTTTCTGCACTGACAGGAAAACACAAGGTTCCTAAGCTGTATAAAGATACTGCCAGAAAACAAGTAAAGGAATTTTGGACATTTTCCTACAACATTTGAACAGCCAGAAATACAAATTTTACAAGCACAGCAAAGGGTCATAAAGAACCATTCCAGTTGTGTTTGTTTTTGAGAAGAAACTTGTTTTAAAGTAAAACTTATTCATGCCCTCAGAACCAGAAAGATGGGAAAAGGTCTAGCACAGGCGACTCCAGGGTTCTGCTCCTCACCTCTCATGCAATTTGGGGCAAATTGTTAATCTTTGCAGCACAACCAACACCCCTCACTCTTCACCTGCCTATGGGGATTTCAAACGCATTTACAAGCTGAGCTATAAGAGCATTTTTAGTCCAATGCTGCTTCAGAGTAGTCAAACCTGAGTTTAAGATTTTAATACTTCATTAGGATTCTTCATGCCATATTCAAAGGATCAGTCCAGAGATTAGAAAGCAGTATTTTTTTCTGCCACAGACACCAGAAGAGATTCAGGCATACCAATTATTTATCCGTGTTGTTGTTCTAACACTTCATTGGCATAGACAGCCAAATTAACTGCCTGCATTTTTCAGCTCTTAGATGGCACCAACAATAACCTTGCTGTATCACCAAATATCTAGCTTCAAAATAAAAAAATAAATTCTGACAATCCTGGGAAGCTGAACATCCTTATTATATCAAGACTTAAAGGAATTTGTTTTATGCTACAGTAATAACATGGCATATTGTTAGCAAGATGAAATCAGCTTAGTGGTCACAAGAGAAGAAGTGAAATCAAGTTAAGATTCTTCCTCTGAAAGGAAAAGATGACTTGACAGAGACAGTAATCAACTGTTATTTTCTAAATGGATTTGCTGATGCTTCCAAAGGCATCAAAAAGGCTTAAGCTATTTAAAATAAAAAAATATACTGTTTCATATATAAGTCCTTTTCAATTTAATTTGTAATTAAAGTGGATGTTACGATATACACATAACACACAAGAAAACATCTTCTGGCCTTATTTTTGGAAAATTTCAAACTGTTCCTCTTTCTAATATGACAAATGAAAGCAAGATTTCTGTTCCAATAAAACAGCACTGAGATTTATTTTCAGTTTGACTGAATATTCAGGTAACACCAAAGAAATTATTTCAGTGTGATGGAAGAAAGAAAATTAGCTATGAACTGAAGGCCACCTTCTACAATGGTTCAAGATTTCCTTTCCTTTCTGACGGATTGATGCTGGTACATTTTGAACCCATTTGGAATTAAGTCTTCTTTTGCCTCTAAACAGCTGAGTAGCTTCAGCTTCTGAGCTGGAATGAGCAGCAGGCAAAGGTAGAAGTCTATCTCGATCACGCAAACAAAAGCATGTTTAAGTAAGATATGATCAGTACTATTAAAATGGGAAAATGTGAGCTTGTGGAGGTAATATTTTCACTAGTAACCAACCTCCAGAAGGGAAATGCCATCCTGAGGTCTCATATCAGACAAAGAGCCTGATAAAAAAAAATGCTTAAGAGCTGCCTAAAATTACAAAGCCTCCAAACCTTTATGCGATATTGTTGCAGTATTTGTAAGATCTGATTCACTGCTTCCAAGTGCAACCCCCTTCTGCTTCAACGCACCAGCTGAACATATCCCCATGACAACCCAGGAGCTGAGAAGGAGGGCACAACACCCAACCTACTGCCAAGCAATGCCGGAGCCCTCCTCCAAAGTGGGAATGCACCAACACACATGAGCATGTTTCACTGCTATGGAGCCTGGACTCGTGTGTGTCGCTCTGGATTAGAAAATTAAGATGAGAATGGCATTAGGTGCATGCCAACAACCCTAACACTCAGCCAAATTCTTAAGTTCAACTGTGACAGTATCATTTCTGCAATCTAATATATTATTTGTGTGTACAGGCTGGGAAAAGGAGATTATTTAGCTGCCCAAATGTCTATCCCCTGCTTCAGCAGAATCAGTGACCAAAACCTGCAGTGTGTGTCCATTACATCTTAGATCAGGGAAGCTGGTTTTCTTCCTCGATAACATACAAAAGAAGTCTGCTAACGGTAAGGTTTGAGTTGAAAAAAACATTAGTTCTACAACTGCATTTGTCCAGATCAACACTGTAGACAGATTATATTAATTTCACCACTAAAAACAAAATAATTAGCTACATTTATCAGAAGCGACATCAAGCACTGTGTATCTCAGCAGTTGTACTGCTTGTTCAATTATTCTGCCTCTGTCTGTTACATAAGCTCTACTTTGCAGCTCCAGGTGATACAGGGAAAAAACAAATTCATATCACTTTTGTAGTCTACATCATAGCACAGAGACAGAGAAAAGTATGTTGGGAAAAATCAGGAGAATCGCCTCCTATACTATTTTGCAGTAGTTCCACTTCAGTAATTTCATAAACATAGTCTCATGATCCACTTTGGGCAACAGGTTTGGCAATTGGAGTTACCCAAGCATTGAAATGATCCCTGGTTAAAATAAACCATGATTGTAAGGAGCTCAAGGTAGTTGGTAGTTGGTGTGCACTATTTCATCCTCACCAAATAAGATAATTAACTCTCATGGTGAAATCCCAGCTGAAAAGAAACCAAGAGCAATACCTCATTACCTTGAGGCCATGGTGACCTTTAATTTTGCTAAAGAGACTGCAAAAATCATGTTAAACCAGAGTCCCTTTATTACAAAATTACAGTGAGTACATACAACCTGCCACCATTGTTTCCAGAAATTGGTTCTGGAAAACAAATCCTACCAACGTAGTCTTCAGGGGCTGGCAGGCTCACAATTCAACTCTTCCCAGAAAGCAAAAAATCACAATCAACAGAGTTCAGCTGGCATTTAGTGTCAGCTACGCAGAGACAAAGCTGTTGGTCAAGTATTGCACAGCTATCCCTACCTAGCTCTTAAAAAAATTCCCACGTTTAAAATGAGAATGCAAGATTGAAACTTGGTATTTTTTTAACTTGGTATTTCTTAATCATCTCACCTGGCAATTTATTCTTGTTTGTGTGCACCATAGTTCCTATTATTTCTTAATTTGGTAAGTAAGTATTCATAAATTCATAACCAATTATACAATGGAATCAATTGCAATAACAGTTCTCACTGGGAAATCAGAATCTAACTCTTCGACATCTTCCATACCCCTTATTCCTTCCTCGTCCATATGCATATTCATCACCTGCTACATGAGCTAGAGCCACCTGCAAGAGGCTGACAAAGCTGGTTACTGCAATTTAGAGTGACACTGCTACGCATGTGCTCTTCAGAGGCCCTTTAGGACAAAACAGCTCAGAAGTTAACAGGCCCCTCAAGGCACCTCCCAGCAAACAGCACTTGGATGGCACCCACAGCACACCTTACCACCTTCTGGGAGCTCCCTCAGCTCCAGGCCATTGCTGGAACCCGGCATCCACGCTCAGGGAGAGCCCACGCACTACCTGCGCCCAGCAGCCTGCAAATCCCATCTGTCTCTTTGACAAGCGATTTCACATTCTTTCTAGGAAGGATTTTAGGACAACTGCCAAAGCACACTTCTTGCATTGTTTCTGTCTCATGCTGTCAACCACAAGGACACATGGGATGACTGGAGATGGGGACCCACCACGGAGCAAATACAAGTACCTTGGATTTTCCAGTAATCATGCAACCAGTGCAGGACACACAGGCAAAAACAGGCCAAGAAGCCACCCAGAGAGCCAGTATTGCTCCTCACAAGAGAGAGGAGTCGGTGCCGCCATCTCACACCGAGAGTACTCACCCCGCCCTGTCGAGTGCCACGGCCTGCACGGGCTGTTTGGAACGCTGCACCAAGTGCATTCTGGGGTGAAAGTCTAATTTTTCAAGGCAGATTAGACACACAGGGACTCACATTAATTACAGGTTCTGGGCATTAATCCATGAAGACAGGTGCAGAAACCACAAGTTCACTGCTGCTTCGAGACTTTTGCGATGGCAAGCCAGAATCAGTGCATATCCCATCCCAGGGATACAAGCCCCTCTGTGTCTAAACAACAAGAGTGAAGCAGTATAAAATAACAAACATTCACATGTGAGTGCTGCTCAGAACTTAACTCTGAGATAAATACTGATGGCTGTGTTACCAACAAACTCTTCTGGTCTTCTTCAGACTATGCATTTACTTCATATATTCATTTATCAAAGAAATGAGAGGTTTACCATTGAAATGACCAGTCTAAACATGTAAGTTTTTTTAAAGGAAGTTTCTACTAGCTCCTTTTAAAGAGTCAGGACAGGCTAAACCAGCATTCCGACTAATGAGTTGCATTAGTGTGCTGCAGGAAAAGTACCTTTGAACATCAACAAGAAAAATATTCTTCACATGAGGCTGTTTACCACTACAGTCTACCAGATAAAGCTTGGAGAACTTGTCTGGAAAGCTTACTGGGTTCTCCATTCCCATCATCTGCACCTGTACTGGGGGACTGGGGAAAACCTGAGAAGACCTTGTGACAGTTTTCTTATTTTTAATGAGATTAAGAGACCCAATTGTAAGGCCCTTGTTCTGTCTGAGTAAACACAACTCCCTCTGAAGCCAAAAAGTCTAATTTGGATCACTAGGCAGAGGCATTGCTACTGAAGATGCTTCTCTCCTCCAGCAGCTGAGCTCAATGCCATGCCCCTAGTCTTTGCCAGCTCAGAAAATACCACCAGTTTTAAGTCTCCAACTGACTGCCCAGGCAGACACACAGCACAGTCTCTGTTCTGAAGACAGGCATGTATGAAGGTCCCACACAATGCATTCATCCATTCCTGCAGCTGAAACACATCCAGGATGGAGGACAACAGGTTATTTCCAAGGAAAGGTCCACAGCTAAGGTTGAATGATGCCTATATTTACACTGTGACAAAGCAACAACTGCCACACTCGCCAATATATCTCCATAACAAATCTCCCTCCTCCTCCATCGTCACAGGTTCATGAGTCCTAAACATGTACATCCTAGGATCCTAACTTAAAACCAATGGGATCTAAATTTTCAGCACCAAATCTTTATGGGTCATATTTACCAACTACTAGACACTTGAATGAATTCCCACAGGTACTCAAAGGGACAAAACCAGGTACTAGTGGAAATACATAGTTCACAGTCACTGAATTTTCTCGTCCTCCTGCTCAACAGACAAGACCGTGGAAGTACTTTCAAAACAGGATCAGCACAAAAACTGAAATAAAAGATTTTGACTACTAAAAGCCATGGACTGGCACTTTATAACTTATTATACACTCTTCCCTCAACCAGTTCCTTAACATGCTTTCAATTAGGTAAATAATTTATATATTTAAGTTACATTAAGTACAGTTTAAACTGCTCAGAATTAGTATTAACTTGAAAAAGTCTGCTGTCACCATGATTTCATTTCTGTACTCTAAATAAAGGCATCCCCTAAGCCTCTCTGGTTTCAAGAGCTTAGTTTGACTCATCCAAGGCAAATCTAGGGCAAATTTAGTGTAGGTTGGAACCTAAAAGGCATTCTGAACCCAGGATTTTTACTAGTATTTCAACAGCATGGAAAGTGCAAACATACAAGACAAATAAAAGCTCGAGTCCAAAAAATCTAAACTGCATATAACCACTACAACTCAGGCATGAACAATCCATTGTGCTGCAGCATCTCTGATTGCAACCTTTTCTTTGCTGGGAATTATGTAACATTTCTCCATCCAAAACGTATAATTCTACTCCTTTTCCACCTGACCACGCCCAGCCCACTGCGGCTATAGAGTTTACACAAACCTCATAAGTGCTCATAAAGTATCAATTATAATCCTGTCTTTTTTATTTCCCCTGTTCCAGTACTTGCCATTTTTAGGAGATGGGTCAGAAGCTCTTCAAAAGGATCTAGTTACTTTACAACAAGTCGTGAAGAGATACAGATGGCCTTCAGTGATTTCTTGTGTTCAAGGGATGCCAGCTCAGAGAACAATTGTGAATGGTTGAAAGAGTGACTTAAAAACATCTTGATAAACAAATACATCAGTAACCCTTAAATGATTTTGTCTGCCAACAATTAAATACATTTAGATTACCAAAGTTGAAATGCCAAAGATGCAAATGTTCATTAAAATCTAAAGGCACTATAATCAATACAAGATGCAACACTAGTTAAATCAGCATAGTCTAGAGCTCAAAAGGACAAAAAGATCTACAAATCTGCATTTTTTGTTTAAATTGCATTGCATGTTAAATTCTGCTGCTTACAAGCCAAACGCTGTGTGCCTCGTTGATACTAAATTGTCCCAATTAAGTGAATTAAAATATTTCTGTAATAAAAATAATTTAGCTCTATGTTAACAGATAACTTCATCCAGGGAATTTTTTTTTCTTTAAATATCACATGAAAATGTAAATTAAGCAGTGGGCTGGTGCCTGCCATGCAGCTGAAATGAAGACAACTAAGGCAGATTTAATTTTGAATGCCAAGAAACCAGGACACCTTCTGAAGGTTTGAGAAAATACGATACCAAAGTACCACTATGACTTATCCAGTAAGTAACTGGTACTTTAAGATAGTGTGGGCAGTGAAGATGCTACAGTAGTGTTCAGGAACATCCTTACAAGCACCTATAGGGGCACTTAACTCAGTGCCTAAAGCTTCATATATTTCTGGGCTGCAAGCAGAACAGTCCCAGTGCAGGCCTTATGAGATTCAGGACAATTGTATTCCAGTCCAGACAAGGGTGGTCTCTCAGACTAGCACACAATTATGTAAATACCTTGTAAGAAACTTGTGTTCCTACCACAAAAAAACACAACCCCACAAGCTGAAAGGGCTGTGAAATGAACTTTAATTGCACTGAAGCCAAGATCAGTAACCCCTTTAACACCAGTAACTAGTCAAAGACCTTTGGGGTGTGGGACTGGAACCCCACTGGGATGAGAGGAAGGGTCCCCCAGACGTCCCTGTTGCTGACCCTGTCCACGGTACTGGCACTGCCAAATCCTGCAGGGAGCACCCAATGCAGTCAGCCCTGTCTGGCATCCTGGATGGATGGGCCTTTCCAGCTGTATGTTGACCAAAACAGCTCCCAGAAAGTTTGGAACTGGCAATGCGCTTGTTCTTTCTTTTTCTTTTCTAGACATGTTAGGAACACAGTAATAGAAGAAAATACCTGTAAATGATCTGAAATGTAGGACAGCCATGAAAAAACGCTCTTATTTTCCCTTCCAACAAGCAAGTCTTGTAAGAGAATCAGCTGTGATGCACCCCTGCATCGTAACGGTGTCTGTGCTGCATCTATCCACAAACTATCAGTCTGGAGTTGGATAGCTGTAAAATCTGTAAAGCAGCTTTTGGAAGAGAAAGGCCCCTGAAGTCTGAAGTAAAAAGACTTATTCTGAATGTAACAAACAAGTCTTATTCCAAATGTAACAAAGGAATCTATTCTTTCCTGTGTGAAAAGTCATGTATTTTTTTTGGAAATCCATTTCTACACTGATGGTTATATATACAGTACTTAAAATAACTAAAATTCACTTATCAGGTTTCTTGGATTTTTAGAACACATAAAAATTCTAGTCAGAATTCATGTTCCACTTTTTCATTGTTTAGCAATTGAAAGAGTCACTGAGTCAATGCACCTGGGGCCTGATCAGAAACCTTGTTAAAATCAGTTGTGAGATTCTCTGGTTAGGACGTCTCAGTTTTGTCAAACAAATCCATCTCATTAATCTGGTTTCCACTCCCAGACAATGGACAGAGACAGACACTCTTGTGCTGCAGTTCACTTGACCTTCACAAGTCTAAAAAAAGGATCAGGTGAATTCTGTCCAAAAAAAACCCCTATACTTCTCCCTTGATTACACACGGATCCTGGTAGGATTCGATCAGAGGTAGACACCTAAACTATCTAACATTATACAAGATGATTCACAGTTTCAGTACCTTTGTCAGGGTCTCCCCAAGACCTCTGTGCAGCCATTAGCCAAAATAAACAAACATTCTCCATTCAATTGCCAGGACCCATCACTGCCGACCATCTTGCTGGCCGGTATAATAAGAACTAAGTATACTCTCTCAGCTCTACTGCTACATCGGGGCTGAGCTATCACAACCAGCTTGGAGCCCTACAGTCTTTTGTTTTATGGCAAGTCTCTTTTGTGTTCTATATTCACATTTCAAAACATTATACACGAGAGAAATGCCAAAACAGAAACATTTTGTTTCAATACCTTTTTTTTTTTAAAATTAAATCCTAAATTCAATCCAAGCTTTAATGTGTTGGAGGGAAAAATTCCATCCGAGTAGCAGGAATGCACGGAAGTCCCAGCTTGTGACAAACTACACTGTAGCGGCTTCACTCCCATGATCTGGGTGACCCTATAGCATAGCAGGCTGCCTTCAACAAGACAGGAAAGCAGGTAACCTCTGAAGTTGAGGCAACCTGCCTACCTACATTCTGCTCAGAGACACATCAGAAGCTACACAATGAGGTCTCCTGGTTAGATCTGACTTCCCTAACCCTTCCTCTGTTTGGCTGGTGAGTCCTACAGCTGAGTATTCCCATCTCATTCTGAAATAAACATGCAACACTGAGCAAAACCATGCAGGGTTAAAGCTGGCACACAGCACTAGTACAGCAGGCAGGAATCCATGAAGAGCAGCAGAGGGAGCAGGGGGTGTTTAGCCTGGAGAAAAAGGAGGTTCAGGGGTGACCTTACTCCCTACAGCTACCTGAAAGGGGGTTGTACCAGGTGGGAGACAGGCTCTTCTCCCAAGTAACAAGTGAAAGGATGAGAGGAAATGGCTTCAGGTTGTGTCAGGGGAGGCTTAGACTGGATATTAGGAAAAATTTCTTCACCAAAAATGTTGTCAAGCATTAGAACAGGCTGCCCAGGGAAGCAGTGGAGTCACTATCCCTGGTGGTATTTAAAAGACCTGTAGATGTGTCAGCTGGTGACAAGGGTTAGTGGTAGACTTTGCAGTGCAGGGTTAACAGTTGGACTCAGTGATCTTAGAGGTCTTTTCAAACCTAAATAATTTGATGTTTCTATGATTCTAAGAGACATGAGACACAGAGCCAGTGAAATAAATACAGGATACACTGATGAACTTGGATCAAGTTTGCCACACTACTGATTAACAGGACCAACCTGAGGGAGGACAGCAGAATCCTAAATACTGGGTTCATTTCATCAGCAGTAGTAATACAAGTATTTCACTTTTCTTACCAATCCTTTGTACAGTGTTATTTACCATCAGCTTTTACTGGCTTTCAAGTCTAAATGTAAAATGATTACATAATTGATAAAGTTGGTTTTTATACAGATAGGTTCATAAAAAGACCCTAGCTGTTATAAGGCAGTGCTTCTGGATGTATCTATATAGGGAATATTCCCTCCACCAGGTTACACAATTATGCTTCTGACAGCCAACAGGACAGTCAGTATATAGCATATTTACACACCCTCTTAGGAAACAGGTGAAAGGATGCACACAGGTTAGATAAGCTAAACAGTTCAACAAAAACCACAGGTATCATTCTCCATTTCATTCTCTCTAAATTAATAGTTGAAAGATGTTGAGCATCAGCATTTCTTATCAACAGCAGTGGAGCTGCTTTTTGAGTGCACTCAAAAGACATTTATCACTGGTACAATAAGGAGGATATTATTTGTGTGATGACCTGGAGAGGTCTTATTTTGCAAGATGCCAAGTGCTTCCTGTGGTTTGAAAGTGACTCTTGTGTAGCCATGAGATCTGTCAACACTACAATATACACACCTTCCTCACCCTGCTTTCCCCTCTGCAATGTCTGCTTGCCAGGACTTTGAGACTGGAATGCAAAGTCTTTGGGGCAAAAACTGTTTCTTTTTATATATATGTATCATACACTGGAGTAACTGGGACTGACACTGACTGTATCAAACTTAAAGATCAGCACTGCACGTTTAGATGGCCCCTTCAGGAGAGATTAATTAGAATCATTCATATCACGACAGGGCTCCTTCTGCCTCACCTCAAATGTCACTGAGGTGGCTCAAACCAGATATATTATTTTATTTTTGACCCTAACTGTTCATACCTGGGGGAGATAATAATGTGTCTCACGTACCAGCTTTCACTTCTCATGTTTATTTGTATTCTAAACTCCTATGACAGCTACTGCCTCTTACTTTCCATAACACTCAAGAGCAGTGGTTTCAACTACATGCTACTGTAATTAAAGGTTCTACACAATTTATTATCTCCAGATCAGAAAAATGCCCAAGATGGCTCAGCAAGACTAGATTTCTTATACACCTATGGCAGTATAATCCTAGAGAGTAGGTAGATAAAACCATAAAAGATGTACTAAAAAGACCAGGGGGAAATAATGAGGATGACAATGCAGTCGCCAATCAACCCGACAGTCCCCTGAAGGAAACCACTGACACTAGTGGTGACAAATACTACTCTGTTTCAAATATCCTGAGAGAGGTAAAAGGAAACCAACACTTTTTATTATTATTATTTAAATTCTCAGATTGTATATAAAACTTGGGGAAACTGGAAGATTTCTTCTGTTGGCTAGGAACAAATCCATCACTGTGCACATGGATCCGACAGCATTAAACAACAGGTCTTGCACTGGCTTGAATACATTATAAAGTAACGCTCCACTTAAGTAATGAAGTGTTGCAATACCCCTGGCAAAACACTAATCTATGCAGTGAAAGCCAGGCAAGAAGAAAAATGTGTCTTACCACATAGTAAATAAATTTCAAGTGTTTAGTAAACCTTTATAAACACAGAGATCTGAATGCCATGACAAACGTGTAACAATGAATCAGCAGGGAGGAACGGCAGGTTGAGGAAGCACATCCCACCTTGGAGTGGAGGGATCACCCTGTGCAAGGGCACCAACTGCATGACACTTCACCCTTCCAGGACTGACGGTTGGGATGCAAACAACACACCAGGAACTGAACCTCCTCTGCTCCGGCAAGGCCCTCGGCCTAATGTAAACAGCAGTAGATAAAACTCATGACCACTTTCTCCTGCATGGGTATAAAGTCCTGAAACCTCCTGCCATGGGTAGGGTAGAGTAGGGTAAGCAAGGCAAGACAAGGTGAGGCAAGGACAGACAAGCTTGTTAGGTGGTCCAGTGGAAGGGAGAAGGTTGTATCACCTGCATTAAAGCCTACTGCTCAGCCACTTTTAAATTTAGAAGACATCCTATTTCATGACAAGGATGTAGTCAAACAAAGTTTGCTAAAACACAGGAGCCCCTTGCGACTGTGGACATAATACAGATGGTAGAAATGGCACAGTTAACTATATATAACTGTAAAATCAGGAATTTAATTTCCCCAGTGATCAAAGAGGTAAAAATTGCTCTTTACAAAACAGGTTTCAGCTTCCATTGTGTGGATCCAGACAGCTCTTATCTGTGAAAATCTGTAACAACTCAATTACCAATGCCACAGAGACCAGACCAGCTTCTCAGCTGTACAGTCTGGGCTAAGACCATATCCTTGTGCCAATATGCAAATTGACTGTCCTATCACCAGTGATATAGAAATGCTAAATGGCAAGTAACAATAAAGAGAATTTGAACAACATACATTAATAATTAGTGCAGCATGCACTGCCATCCCCGAGGCACATTGGCAACTCTATATATGAGGTTTTTGAGATACTTCTTTTTGCACAGTTGGAAGGTCAGAAAAAATACACTGGGACATAAGCTGTCATCTGTTTTACATGGCAATGGGGTTATTTGGACTTCTCAAATACAGTTCATATTAAAATAGGTTTTCATAAAAACATACATAATGACAATTCCTGAGTGTACTCAAATAAAATACAACTATAAGCAAACTGTATATTGGGGATTCTGTGAAGAGCTTTTACCACCATTTATGGAATTAAGTGTTTCTTCATCTCACAACTACAACATCCATGAGAAAGAGAAAGACATATCTAGGTCCTGCTACTAAAATTATCTATCAGGATAAAGCAGCTCTGATCTCAGGGTATATTTTCTGACTTGCCTTTAGCTAAGACATTCTTTCTAAGGAAAAAACGCTCAGGAAACCCGACCTAAAGCTACATGTGGAGTTGTGAGCTGTGCTGCCTCATCTCTTCCTTCAGACGTTAACCAGGGAAAGAAGCAGCCACCCAAGCCATGCCTCCATTCGGTTTGACTCAATTGCTACAATACACACTTTCAGGAGGAGCTCTGACCATTCTGGCCATGCTTAATTACCACTTATTTTCCAGATCACTAATTAGGTTTTGCAACACTGAGTTCGCAGAAAAAGCATTGTCAAGATCAGTAACTTTACAGATCTCCTGCTTTTTTTATATTTGAACTTTACTCAATCATGGTTTTCCAAGCTTTCTTTTGAAACTATTTCCCTAAGAATGCATCCAAAATGTTATTCCTGAATTTTTAATTCTTTCAAAAGTTTAACAAAATACAATAAGCCAATTCACTTTCTTTAAATAATGTGAAACCAAAGGAGGACAAGCTTACCTCCTGATGCATGGATTCCAAAACATTTAATTTATCTGCACCATAAAGCAAAAGATGGGAGATTAAAGTATAAACATTTCTGAATTAAATATACATACATATAACCAGAAACTTCGTGAACATTTACAACAAAGGATTCCAAATAATTATCAAATGTCTTGTTCTAAAAATGCAGCATTTAATCTGATGTGCCCAATGGTTACAGTTTGTGTCATAAATTGTTGCAGTCAACTTAATTAAATATACAGTATTACTTGAGTGAGATGGTTTATGTTCCTTCTAAAATCAAATACACTGCAGCTGTTAGTGCACTGGTTACATTTTTGAGACCATACTCCCTTTTTCAGCAAAAAAAAACCAGTAAATGCAGGAGAGCATTTTCTGCTGTCTTCCAGGTCTGGGAATGCCAGTGCCTACATTCCACTTAAGCATGGGCAGTCTCATTTCAGCCAGTGGGAATACTCGCATGTTTAAATTTAAGCAGATTCATGGCTTAGCTGTTCACATGTAATAGTCAGAACATGAATCAAATCACACTGAAAAAGCTCCTGCTAAATTTTTTACTTCTGCCAAATCTGGCCGTCATTGTGGCCTGCAGGTCACAACCTTGAACTTAACCCGTACTACATACCGTCACTTTTAGGTCCAAGACTTGTTTCAGATGCACAAAATTATTCCAGTGTGTTGCATGGAAAAAAGGCAATGTCTTCCTTCCAAACATTGTTATTTAAACCCTGTAGTGAACATATTCTTAAAGCTTATTACATGGACCCACTCCATCAACAAATATAATTAGAGAAAAAAAATAGAGGTCAGGAGCAACTAGCCAAGGAATTTAAGTAGTGTTTAAAACAGGCAAAGATGAAGCATAACAAAGCACCCCACTAGGTACACACTAGCACTTGTGACTGAAAGGACACCTCCATCTCTATCACAGCTACCAATATGCAACACGTGAAAGGGAAGACTTACTCAAACCCTGATCCACTACCATGCAATATGAGAAAAAAACAAATGAACAACAAAAAACCCCTATTTAAAGAGCATCTAAAAGCCCCCTATTCTGGAGAACAACCAGTCCTGAAGAAAGTTACAGAACAATCAGTCCTGAAGTGTTACAGAACTGTAACACTCCCCAGAAAACACTGAGTGAGTAGTAGTTATAAACTGAAATAAATTGAAAGACATTCTTCCTTCAATTGTGGACTGCCAAGGAAGCACTCCTGTTAACACATCTGGGCATCCCATTCTCCAGGTAACTTGTATGAAACAAAAACACCAGATGCATATGAATCAAACTCATCTTTTACTTTCTTACCATGAAACGTTGTTTTGTTTTTAAACAAAGTAACCTTTCAGTGCATAGTTGCACAGTAATGAAACCCAGATAAGATTTTGAGTTGGACTACAGTAGCACTCAATAAGAACTACACTAATCACTGTAATTAAGTCTCTATTTAAACAATTATTTTGGTATTAAAACTGTTTTCCACAGCCTTAGTTTTAATGCTATTAATCCACTGTGAAGTTCCTTTTATGAAGCAAGAACAAAACTTTTGTTCAGAAACTTCTTAATCACACAGTAAACATTTTGGTTCTAATGCTGACGCTTAAGTTCTTAACGAGAAAATCTGTTTCATTTACTTTGGAACAAGGAGACTTTTGACAATGTTACATCGCACCTCACCAAGCATTTTGCTTTGCAGAACACAGAGAGTTCAATTCTCACTACAGCCACCTACACTTGCATAATCCCAAGTAAACGTGTCATCCTCTACAAATGTAAACAATGAAAGAATGGCCACAATTTTGCTTCTCTCCTTAGAAAAGACTGCAAGGCTCTGCTGTGGCCACAGTAATATGTCACATGCAAGTCAGTGCCGAAAACTCAAGACCAAGTTTGGCCCTCAGTGTGCCAGAACCCGAGGAGCAACGCGTGAGGTCTATTTAAAATCATCCCCACGGATATTTCCTGTTTTCCTGTCATTGATCTAGAGTTACAACAGACAACATAATTTCAAAATTGTAACTAAGACCAAGGAGGCAGCAATCAGAAAGCATTTTGCTGTCTGAGTTATTGACTCATTTTAAAAGAGCGTATTCCTTAAATACTAATCAGTTCTGTCTGTAGTTATGTTATTACAAGATTACTGCAATAAGCTTTTCCACATTGAATTTTACCTTCACTGAATGAAAATTAATTACCCACACTCTAAACAGCATCTAAAATTCAGAGGTTATGAAGATTTAAATGCTGGATGTAGACCCTGTTGAACTTCACTCTTTACTCCTTTACTTGTGCAATGCATGCCACGTGCTTTGGACAATTTCAGCCACATCACCTTCAGTAAATTTTTCCACTTCCAATGTGCAGCAACAAGTAATTTTCAAAAGACTAAATTGTTTATACCTTCCCTAAGTTATGACCCTAAAATACAAGAGCTACTTAGTTATATTGCCTTTGGTTGTAGCTTCTGACTTCTGTCTCACGACTACTATTGCATGATCAAATAGTAGAACGCAGCAATATTTTTAATATAGCATACACACAATTATTTACATTCCCAAGCTATTGAAAAGGTCTTTATTGAGTGTGAAATGTCATTCAGAAAGAATTAGAACATAATTTTCTAGTGGGAGTGCAATACGTACAACGGTAATGAAAACCAGAAAGAACATTTGTTTTATTACAGCTGCCATTAACATTCAGGTGTTGTCACAACCTACTTCATTGTGTGTTGAGAGTAAACCAACCCCTGAGGTCTTGTTACAGTCAGGTTTACACTGGGCAAAGCAGAGGGCCCAAAGAACTTTAGACATTAAGCAAAAGTGAGCTTGACAGACACCCAACAGTTCATTAAAATCCAAGATGGAAAAAGAAGAGGCATTCCTTCTTTGGGAATGTTATGCAGAATTGGTTTGTATGTATGGACTACATTCCTAACACTTGGGAAAACATAAATGAACTATTAAATTATGGCAACCCAGTGGTAGTTGAAAATTAGGTTAGTTCAATGTAAAAACTAGTTCACAATAACTTTGGTTATAATTACAGAAGAGGAGGAGTCGGACAGGACAGGACAGGACAGGACAGGACAGCATAGAATAGAATAGAATAGAATAGAATAGAATAGAATAGAATAGAATAGAATAGAATAGAATAGAATAGAATGGAATAGAATGGAATAGAATAGTTCATTTGGAAGGTACCTACAACAATCATCTAGGACAACTGCAATATGCCAGTTTTTCCAGCAGACCTGGAAACTGAAGGTATTTGGCAGATGACACATCAGTCATTAAACCTTACACACCACAAAAGAAACAGCACTGTTTTCCTTTAATAACAATTCTTTTTCATCATGGTGGGTAATTTTAGGCTTCAGCAACTTGCATCCTCACTTTCAACACAGCTAATAATGTCCAATTTCACTTTCAAAAAGCAGCACAATATGATGAACCTCCACATAGAAGGTACTTGAAAAGGAAATCTCCAGTTGCATTCGGATCATCAACATTTCAATAAAGAAAATCCTTGCAGGGAGGAACGCAGCAGGGGTTTGAGTTCTCACACTGCACAGGAGCCTCCAGAACAGCAACCTCCAGGCTTTGGACTGCTCTGCTGTATTGACAGTATTTAATTAATACAGCCTTATCACCTCTAATGAAAAGTGTTAATAAGGAGTAGGAAGGGAAAGAGAGAAAACTTTGAGAAAATGGTATCGTTCAGGTGTTACTGAGTGGGAAAGAGAACAGTTGTGTGGCATATGAAGTCATGCGGGGGGTGGGGGGGTAACACAACAGTAAAACTGTTACTCTTATATTCAGATGTCTACAATGCTCCCAAATCCCAAATCTGTAAATCCCTAAATAGAAAGAGTCACGGATCTGCCGAATTTTGCTTTGCCAATGTGGGGAATGACATCAGTGCGACTCACAGTGCACAAGCCGAAAAGGCAGCACGACAGCTCAGGAGAAAAGGGGGAAAGAGCAGCCATTCAGTAACTATCCTGCTCTGCATCACAGAATCTATTACTTGTTTATGTTCCTGTGCTTTCATTTTCAGATGAAGAGGACATGCTATATTTAGTTCAAATCTTTTCTTGTGACACATTTTAAAGTCTTGGTGGCAAGTTGTATGGAAAAGCAGTGCAATTAGGTGTTAAAAATCTAATTGCAAAGGGTCTGTGAAAATACACAATCCTGAAATTGCATGTTATGTATAAATACGTCTGGTTTAGAAAACCCAGTTGGCTCATGTTAACCTTGTGAACTGATCCCATACAGAATTAATCTTGCTGCTTAATCCCAAGCTTCAAAACAATCTTGAAAACCTTACAGTTCATTTTCAAGATACTGTGTTTCCATACTACACAGAAGCAGTAACCAAAGCTATCTCACAAAAAAGGTTCTCCTGATTACATACATTGACATTATCCAACTTTTCTTATATTATTTTACCCTAATGATAATAATGTAAGTGCAGTTCTGGCAACCCCCTTATGAGGCATATTTTCCCTTTTAGTCTTCTGTTGCGCCATTTAGACTCCCTGGAGTCAATACAAAAACCCTACAATTAATTGCACAGGAAAAAGTTGCAACATAAACACTGGTTATGCTCTAGGAGAAGGTAGCAGCAGCATTAAATTAAAAAAAGAAGATCCAGTGACCATGGCTAATGTACCTATTACAGTGCACACATTACTAAAACTGTGTACATTGCAACAGCTGAGCTATGTGAAGTCCAGCACCAACTCAAATCAACGGAGGAAAATGCTACCTTAAACAGCCCTCTGTATCCCAGCTGTTAATAACCTCAGATGTAGCCTTCACTAACAAACTGACTAGCTGGAAGACGTTACAAAGTATAATCAAATTTGAAAAGACAATGGATACAGTTCAAATGCTGTGTATTTCTTTTTCCCACCTTTCTATAGTAAGGTAAATGCAAGCACTACACAAACCAAGAGACTCAGCCAATCCTGACAAAATCACACTTGGGGGGCTGTGGGTGGGAGGATGATGAGAGGCCAGAAGAGGAGAGTTATCTTTCCTCTCCCAGACTTCCATCAGTTTTTCCATCCCAAGTCAAAACCAAAAACTAGGACAGTTATATTTGTGTATGATCAGATAACCATAAGTTAAGACTCTTTTGCTTTAACAGATATTCTATCAAATATGAAGTTTCTTTGTTTTGCCAAGATCATGAACAGACCTTCAACTTTTTCACACCCTTACCACAAAAATACCCTTCTTCATACAAGCCTGTGTATTTTTAATAGGAAACAAAATCATCTGCTTGAAAACAAGCTGCAGTAGGACCCAGTAGGACCTTCCTGCTGCCATTGCTGCTGAATCCCACCCGGTATCTGGTTATTAAAGCAGATTCTGAGTGTGACACTGTAAGATCTCATCAGTTTTCATGCAGCAGTTTTCTTCTTAAATCTGTAAGACCACTGTAAAAAGTGACAAAATAACTGTTAAAAGCATGGGGAAAAGGAATGCATATTCTCTGCAAAACATACCCCAGAGAAGAGAAAGCAACTCCCCCTTTCAGATGAATCTGCTCTTAAATGCCGTTTCCTAATCTTCTGTTCTCATTTTATTAAGCTGTTTTGGAGTCAGAACAGAAATAGCTAAGAGTACATATCTCAATTTTTTTAACCTTTGAGATATTTTGTAACTGCATTAATTTCTCACTCCACCTCTTCACATCTCAAAGTGACGGTAGAAAAAAGGAGAAACAATATACAGGAAATTGGGAACATTTTAATTCCCTATTGTTCAAACGAAGCTTGAATCCTTAAGAAACAAGTACCAAGTTTCTCAAACTGCACAACTCTACTGGCTATGCGCTGGTTTTTCCTTATTCCTAGATACTGCTGTCTCCTGAGATACTTCCTTTGAATGCTGAAGAGTAGTTAAAAGGCAAAACCCCAAAAAATATTAATGTACTCTCAGAGGGACAGGAAGTCAATGCAAAAACTGGAGCTGCCCAATTGCCTGGAATATCACTTTCCTTAAGAACTACTTACAGGACTTTACAGGAATTTCACCTAATTATTTACAGGAACAAATGAACTGTTACACAGGATGAAGCCAACGATCCATCTGTTTGAGAATATTTTCTCTAGCAGTTTCATATTTTATTTAACTTTCTGAACTATCTCCTCTCTTGTAAACAGAGAACCCATGGGGATTCACAGAAATTATCATTTAGCAGGTTAAAAAAAAAAAAAAATCAAACTGAAACAAAAGGAAGGCCCTTTCCACACAAACAAAATCATTAAATTGTGAAACTCTGTGCTGCAGAGGCCAAGAGTATAAATGGTTTTATGGAAAAAACTGAGGTGAAATAAGTTCATCGCTGACTATTGAACAAGATGACCAAGCTAAACAGCACAGATCGGAAAAGCCTCCGGCTGGCCAACTGCGGGAAGTTCCCGGGATTCACCAGGGAAAGCTCTGCCCTGTGCTTACCCCTTCCTAACACTATCTGTGCTGGCCAGGAACATGCTGGGCTTGTCGGATCCAATATGGCTCTTCCTATGACTGAAAACAGCAACAAGGAGTCTCTGGCTCAAAGGACTGAAAACTTATTTCATTTTATTCAGTCCCAGGCCATGATTTCCCCCCCCACATTCTTAATAGACATTGTTAGCCTGTGTGGTGATGTGTGAGCAGCAAAGGGGTTAAAAAGGTCTACCTGGTCTTTCACAAGGCTGTGCATTCAACACATTTCTTTAAGTAAAAAAACACCTAATGGATACAGATTGAAAAATATTTCTATGGGTGGAGCATCTTCCTAATTTCGGGCAGTGCAAGGCAATTCACATCCTGAAACACAGGAAAGAATTTTCCCTACACCTACTTAACTTGACTTTATCCAACTTGTATGAACATCTCCCACAGTAATGGGAAATAAGTAAAATACTTTTAGGGGTTTCCATACAAATAGGCTGTACCAAGCTATGCTGTCAAGTGACATTAATATCCTTGCAACCATTTTGCTCAGAAAAGATCTAAGTGAATGCTACAGTCACATGTTTAGTACCCCTCACATCAGCTCTTCGTATCAACTCACTGCATCACAAAAGCGTTGGGTCAGCAAGGACTTCTGGGGACCATGTAGTCCGAACCTGTACTAAAAAGAGGGTCACTTCGAGCATATCGCTCAGGGCCATGACCAGTTGGGTTTTGAATAGCCCTAAGGATGGAGACTTCTCTGCTTTGTTTATTGTGCTTTAGCAGAATTTCCTATATTTCATTTGTACCACGGCCTCTTGACCTGCCACTGGATACCCTGAGAAGAGCCTGGCTCCAGATTCTTTACTCCTCCATCACGTATTTACACCTGATGTTAAGACCCCTGAGCTCCAGCTCTCTCAGCCCCTCCTTATATCCTCCAAATTACTTAATTGTCATCATGGTCCTTCATTCCAGCACGTTCATTCATGTCCTTTCTGTACTGGGAAGCCAGTGCTGGAGCCAGCACTCCACAGTCCCTCGACCTGTTTGCAACACTCTTCCTCGCGCAGCCCAGGATGCAGTGAGCACACTCTTCCTGGTACAGCCCCACCGTCCTCATTTCACAGACAGAAGTCGAAATTCAAGAAAACCCAAAAGAATGTAAAAATACAGCTCGACTTCCTGATCCTGCACTAAAAAGACAGCGGTCTTAGATGCCTGTCTCAACGTGTGATCACTGAAGTTTGTATGGCCATCTCATCCAGCAGCAAGTACTGCTGAGGCTGAGCACCTGCAAAGCAGTGAGGCTGTAAAGGAGGAAGGGAGCAGCAAACTCTTTCTCAGGAAGAAAGCTTACAGCAGGTCTCATAAGATATTTAAAACTCCAGGCGACCTATTAAGGTAAAAAAATCAAAAACCAGCAACAACTTTTTAACATTCCCAGAAGACAGGCCATTCAACACAGAAAGACAAAATTACGGCTCTATGATATTTTACTCCTCCCGTAAACTATTTATAACATAGCCCTACAACACCACACAACATCAAAACACACCAGGCCCTTTCACAAAAACAATTAAATAAATAAAATATAACCCAGGTCGGTACCCTCCAGGTACTCACACCAGAAGACCCAGATTCTCCAGAGCCACAAGCACAGCCCCCTTTCTTGCTTAAGGAGATCCTCTTTAGAAGAGCATCCATCTGTCTCTTGTATGGATACTTAAGTCCTATTTCTGTCAGAGTGCTTCCCTGCACCTTTTTTTTTGCATTAATTTTAATGATTAATGGCAATTGGTAGTGAAATATCAGTGCTGTCAAACAGATCTATTACTCTTTCTTGAAGTTGGACTGGGAAATATGGTTTCCAGCTGTTTCAGCGTAGATAGTTTTTAAAACCAAGTTCCCCTAACCAGCTGGCTCATCAGTCAAACACACCCATGCTGCACCAAAGAGCAGCCCTGAATCTCAGAGGTAAAAAAGGTGGCTGAGAGAAGGCAGGTGGCAAAAAAAGCTAATCCGAACTCTTAATTCCAACCCTCCTCTTCCCCAAACTCTTAATTCCAACCCTTCTCTTCCCCAACTTCAGCCCAGTCTGTAATTTGTCAGTACTATAAGACCATTTGAAAGCTCAAAACTGGGATCTTCCTAAGACTATAAAATGATATTTATTTCTTTCAATTTCTGAGCAGAAACACTTTAGCAATATAGTTGGAATGAACAAAGAATTGTAAGTTGGAAGAAAAAATACAACTGTGTACTGAGGTACAAAATGCCCTGAAAAAAAACAGGAATACTCCAGAAATAAGTTTGATAATACAATTATTCTTAAAATGTCATTTATGTACAGAAAGACCAATAAAATTACAACCCTCAGAGCAACTACTCTTTGGATTTAAAACAGAAGGAACTAAGGAGTTGGCTCACAAACACAGAGCCTAAACCAACTTGGAGGAAAAACTCTAAAATTTAGAATTTTTAATCTGTGCTCCCTCTCCCGAATTATGCTCCATAAAAACATGAATTCACACTGAAAATAGAAAAATAAATACAGGAAAAGGATGGTGCAAAAGTTAAAGAGGAACATTCCCATAAATTAGCACACTGACAAACCTATGTAGATAAGATGAAGTAAAATGACAGTGTGGTGGAGGCTCCAGTGCACTCCCCTGTATCATCAGACAGCCTCCACTGTAAATTGTCACGTGGTGTCAAAAACTGTCACTGCTTCTGAGCAATGAGTTATACTAGCGTAAGGTTTGTTATTCACAAATAATCTTCCGCTGGGAAGCTTTCAATCTATACAATTATTTTTCTTTTTTTTCTTAGCAGGATATTGACCCATAAATCGAACAAACTAAATTAGAAAGGTATTTTTTGCTACAAACCCACATTACTGCATCCCATTCAAGGCAGCTCTCCAGGGCATTCCCAGTTCTCCATCCTTCCCAGAAGGCAGGACAAGCTTCTGCCTGGGTGGGAAGGAGTGGGTGCTTGGCTTTGCCGCTCCCCTGCTGTCAGAATAGCTCTCCCATGCAAAGAGCTTGTCACTCAGTGGCTGATTATAAAAAGGAAGTGAAATGTCACATTCCTGCAACAACTTGGGGACAAGTGAGCTTACTTAGAACACTGGCATAAGCACAGCTACTGACCTGTAAAGTCAACAAGGTCAGAAAAAATACAAACCCCTTTGCCTACAGGCAGACTTTCATTAATGTCATGCTTCCCCTTGGCATTGCCAGGAATGACCCCATGGGTAACACTGAGGTGAGAAGGATACAGAAGTGGGTGATTTATTCTCAGATAACCTTGACCCTCTCCTTCAGAGTAAATGAAGACTCAGTCTTGCAATGCAGTGCCAGATTTGGATGGGACACAAGAAGGCCACTAGCCAAATAAATTTATTCCCTTACCAAGAATTTTAAGGCATTATTTTTAATAACCACAAATTTTTAAGCAGTGTTCCTCAGCACCTGGAATGTGAATAGAAGGTATGGAAGCAGCTGAGATAACCAGTTGCCAAGTAATCTGACTTGGACAGGATTCAAAGCACCTAAAATTGGTCTCACTGATTTTACATTCTTGGCAGGAGAAACCTGATTAAGAAAACCATTTTTTACTAGCTACTGCTTTTAATAAATAGCCTACTACTTGTAGCCTACAGAAACTGGTAGAGTGACTAAGAGTGGGTGAAGCAGAAGAGAGCGGATGACTTGCTAGGGAGTTATTATTAGGTACCTGATGTCAGAGCAATGACAGTTACCTCCGTGAAAACACTGCTCCCAAACATGACAAGGTTCATCTTTCAGGGAGGGACAAGAGCAGATGAAGCCATCAGCAGACCCCCCCTTGCTGTCCCCTGGGGAATATTAAACCACTCTTCCCATTTTAAAACAATATTCAAATAACACATGACATCGTGCCCCTCAACAGCACCTTCAAAACCATGAAGGTAGGATGGTCTGCCCACAAACACTGTGACCATCCCCTCTGACACAGCCACAGGTGATCCAAAACACTGCTGCAGGGCAGCCTGGATGTATCCTACTGTTTGCAGAAAACCTTCATTTTTGACAAGGGAGTGGCTGCATCTTCTCACATTTAACACCTCTGCTGACACATCCCAAACCAGAAAAAAAAAAGGCACCTGACTAGAGAGAGGAAGACAGTTTCTGTTATAAGGAAAGCTTTATCTTCTCAGACATTTAAAAAGCTTACTGGAAATCCAAGAGCAGCAGGATGGATAGTTTGTTAGACAACCATTATCTTGATAGAGAACATCTGAATTTTGAGAACAGCACATGAAGCCTAAACTCCGGTAGTCAATTAGAAATGAGAAACATTCTGAAAATGAAACCCAGACAGACACAGAGCATGGATAAAAGTAAATCTTGGCAATCTACCTCTGTATTGAATCTTTACTTTCCCTGATACATTCAGAGAACTGAAGGCAATAATATTCCAGGTTTTAGTCAGATGGCTGCCTCTCAAGAACCATCCTGGTCTGTGCACTCAGCCACCCACCAGGCACAGCCCTCAGTGCCCACAACCCCCAGAGCCACTCAGCTGTATGACTCCTGACAGCTTCTCTCTTCTTATTGCTTCTTCAGCTTCCCTGCACTCCCCTCCTCCCTAAATCATGAACAGGGTCCTTCTGTCAGCACATACTGAATTAAGCAGTCAGTTTGGTTTCTCATCTTCCCCAAACAATCACGCATTTGTCTTCAGCTGGAGACATGGGGTGAAGTCAAAGTCAGGAGACTGATCCCCACGGTCAAGTAATCAAGATAATTTTAGCTCATAAACTGATGTTCAGCCCTACTCTGGCTGGCTTAAGAAAATTTTTAAGCTTTTCCATCAGACGGAAGGCCAGGCAATGACAGTGTCCTCATTTCTGCACTGGAAAGTCACTCCCACCAAAGTTGCTGGGGCTGGTTGTGGCAACACAGAGATGCCAGTGGCCAACCAGCATGTTGTCTCCACCACGTAGATTTTTAACTGAACCTTGGAACCTTCAGCTGAGTTAGGTCCCTGGCTTACTTTAACAAGTTATTCAGTACTCACAATAGCTTAAGTTCTACTAATCTGCTGGAGTCATTTTTGGCAAGTAGTAAAAACAGTGAATCATCCCACATTACCCCAGAGAGACTTCATAAATAAATCCTCCTATCCAAGGAGAACTTGCTGGAGGCTTTTTATATGAAGGAAACTATTTTGGTCCTGTAAATAAGTAACAGTGATTCAGTCCAATAAATGAGCCATTTGCTTTTTCATGCTGATCTTTACTAGAGAATGATAGGGCTGGTATACTTCTGTACACCTCCAGATTTCATTCATTCCCCTCCAGCAACCTACCAAAAGAGAGAGAATAACTGATATAAACTCTCCTTCTACATGTTTTCAATCCAGTCCTATGTATCCTTATTTTTATTTTAAAAGCCTCCCAAAGCAGAGGTGACTCAGCAGTCATTACCTCAGACATCAACATAAAATTAGAGATGTTAAAACAATTATGTCAATTAAATTAGCAAGACATCTTTAGCGATTCTGATTATAACCAGATATTAAATTTCAGACTAATCTGAATTGCAATCATAGCCCATATTTACATCTTAGACAAATGCCAGAGAGAAATGTCAATTAATTTGTATATATTGTCTGAAAGATCAATTATGATCGTCAGGCACAGTGCTCAACTGTAGCTGTACAAGTGGCAAACAATCTGATTTCTTTTCAAAAAATGAGTTTGCCAATTTCCCTCTTTCTGATGCATTTGGAGAGTTGTTTGCTTATTATTTTGAAGGTGGGAAACAGGAAAATATACTTATTTCAATAAAAGGCCTTGGTTTTCTTAAAAATGCTAAATAAGCTCTCAAATCCAGTAAGCCTATAATGTGTGTTGCTGATGGCATATTAACTCTAATAATTAGTCTTTGTTAGCAAAGTAAGCTGCATGAATTTTGCTGAAGTATAAAAGTCATTAAACAATGAGCATCTGTCAAAAAACGGTGCAATACATCATGTACAAAATCTCCGGTCCGTTCAGCCAACAGTGAAGATCCTCTCCCTCTGTCTGTGATAGGATTTCTGAGCAATGAATGGAGCTTTCTCCTCATCATAATCGTTTCCTAATTTAGTGTCAGGATTTTATTATGCAATTCTTCCATTCTGGAACTGAAACAATTTCAAGTCTCTCTTCGCAAAAATGAAACATTTAATATCTCAGTCTAATTGACATGCGAGTTTTGTAAACATTGAATTGCTTTTCTTTCCAGAAGACAATAACAACAAACACTTTCTCTTTGCCATCTAATGTCCTTATGTACTTACAGCAGTAAAGACTATCTATAAAATTGCAGCTGACATACGAATACCACGTTGGAAGACCTGACACTCACTCAGAGCTTGTGGAGAACTAAACAGTCTGTCAAGCCATTTAGCAGCAAATTGGATATCTTATTGTTCTAAATAGGATTGAAACAGGACCTGTATTGTTGTCCAGAATTAGGAGTGACAATGCAGCTTACTCAATTTTAAAGTAAGAGAAAGAAATAACGGGACCTGAAACATAAAAATGGGGTTACAGCCTCTCACTTAAAAACCCTCCATAAGCACAGAAGGATTTTTTTCCTTCTAAATACACTTCTTTGTATATATAGGTAGATTTTCTTTGGTTAGGACAAAATTATGTCCGTGATACTCTTTGTAAGAAATTCACTGTTGGAGAATAATTGGGTGAAAATATTCTCTCTCTGGCCATAACTTGCTGACAAAAATCTCAGTATGGGAGTATGGGGAACAACCAGACTTCCACAAACACACCCCAAACCACCACTACCACCACCATGGAAGTTTCCAAAGTGTCCACCCATTGAATGAATGTAAGTAAAACTAAAAAACCCACCCCTAAATTACCCCTAGTTCTGAATTTGCCAACGTCAATCCTATTTATGTCCCTAGCATTTTACAGACAACCACTGCTAGGAGTGCCTTACTAACTGGCCAAGCAGGTGAGCAGAGTAAGCAAGGCCCTGCAGACAAACCGCACTGTGCAAATCTGCTTCTCGTGGTTCTTTACAAAAGTTCAATTGCACAGTTTAAAGTGCATAATTACACGCAAACATAATTTTGGATAGTGAAAATACTGGTTTGTTATGTGCTGTTTTAAAGGAAAACTACTTTGACAACAGGACTTGAGAGCGGTATTTTTAGAATTCACATACGGTACAGCATCCCAGCCAAAGAAAGAAAGCAGCAAAATATTTCTAAGCCGAAATATCAGTGTATTTGTACTCCATAATCCTGACTCATTAAAATCTCAAATTGCTCAACTTCAATCTTCCACACAGTTAAACAATGATTTTTTTGCTTTATGCATTTTCTTATCTGCAATAAAAATGCTTCATTCCATGTTCTTCCTGTATGAGCCCTAAATAACTTCTTCATTAAATGCAATTTTCTGCTATCAAAATTTACACTGCAGTATCCCTCTGCTCAGCCTTCTTTTTTTTAATATATATCTATATAGAATAGAATATCAGATCAGACCGGTCAGTTATTTGGTTCAATATCCTATCCCTGACACCAGGGACTTAAAAATGCTGTAGTGAAGCTCCAGGAAACCACTACACAATAATCTGCTCTAGGAGAAATTTCTCCATACTACTCGTTTATTTTCAACTAGTCTCAGCTACCGGGCTTCAAAGTTTATACCCATAATCTCCACCACTTGCTTTACTTGCTGTAATTGAAACCTCTTTTTGTTTACTTCACCTGAGTGTTACTATCTTCAGCACTACTTCAGAAGTTTTCTTGAAGTAACTTCACAGAACACAGATTTGCTTCTTTTCTGTTGAGTTTATACACGCTCCAGTGATCCCTGCGTGATGCTCCCTGTGATCACAACTGTCACCTCTACGAGCCTGGTCTCAGGACCTGGGTGCTCGGACAGATCTAAGGGATGCCTTTGAACTAAGGTCTGGCAGGATCCAAGACTGCATGCAAGCAGATGGCACGTTTGCCACCAGGCTTAACCAGGGCTGAAGGATGTATTGCTAATGAGGTCTTGTCACAGATGAACTGCAAAACTGCCCATCAGCCCTGGGCTGGATTAACTGACCTACCCGCATTTCTCAGATGCACAGAACACAACTGCTGCTTGTGACATTTCAAACACAATAGTAAGAAATTCAATGACTCCCAGCTCTTGGCCCTTTCCAAAATCATTTTAAACATTTAACTGCCCAACCATGTATAAAATGGCCTTGAGGCGGCAAAACAATTGATGACATGTAAGTCAATATGAGTGAACAGTAGTGAACGTGATCCTTTAATGGCACAGGGCTTTCTGAATAAGATACACCACCCTTCATATCACATGGAAAGAATACTTCTGTTTTGGAAGTGTCCAAAACACATTTCCTAACTTGCACCCAGTGTAAGCAGTACACTAAAAAAAGATTTTCGCACACAAACTGTGAAAGTCAGATATGCTGGAGTTTCTTTCTGCATTAAACAAAACAAGGTAATAGCAAAAATTCCTAGAGACTTTCACTCTACTTTGCTTGCTTGTGAACTGAGCATTTAAAGGCAAGTGAAAACAAATTAGGATACTACCAAAAACTATAATACTGTAATTTACAAACTATTAAAAATGTCAACCCATGATCATGCTGTGGCCTTGGATACGAAAGATAAAATGAAAGGCCTTCACAGAAGGAAATTTCAGATTTTAAGTAAATTTCATCTCACCACTGAAGGCATGCAGATGATTATAATTAACCAGGTCTCATTAGCAAGGTCTGCTCTAATTTTTAGTCTTGCTTTCAGTTTTTCTCTGAATCTGCTGAAAATAAATAACAAAGAAGGAGGTCAAACAGAAAGATTTCTGGTTTATACCCATAACCAATTTTTCAGTATAACTAAAACGGGACAGAAATGACATAGTTGACGGTAGTCATTCCAAGACAGTCCAAGACTCAATCTAAAGCCATATTCTAACCTCAGTTCCTCCCTAAATACAATATAATCCATCATCAGTTCATTTTGCAACATAAAACAGAGTATGATTCCTCTTCAATAAAATGCCTACATGTTCTCATTTCAGCTTTCACTTTTTCTATTAG
>VXAY01004854.1:1610358-1660019 GCA_013399855.1 Oxyruncus cristatus | reverse complement strand
GGGGGGGTGGAATTCTCAAGTGCTTTAAAATTCAACATTTTTATTCAGGCTTTGATGACAGAGCTCTCGAGGACATGATGTGCTGAGTTACTTTTTTGCTTAACAAAGTTATAAATCAGGTGTGAATGGATTATAAAAGTTCCATTGTAATTCTGAACCACTTTAAGAGATCATTTTTACAAAATTGCTTCAACAGGCACTTCTTCCCCACACAATGGCCAGGACTAAGGACAACACCTCGGGCATTGCATGAGGAAGAAACCAGCCCAATGCATTAGATGTTAAGTACTTCAGAACAGACCAACTCACTTCTCACCATGGCACTCCAATTATTCAGCACAAAGAGGCAATGCACTATTTATCCTTTCTCACCTTATTACTGCTCTCCAACTAAATACATTCAAGGTTTTGCAAGTCTACATCTAACTTTGCTATTTCCAAAGGCAATGTCTCACTATGACTCCTGATACAGAGAGTGAGCGTGCAGCTGCTGCTTGGGAAAGCCTGGGATGGACACTAGAATTATCTGCATCAGCCATGTTTTCACATTTCAATTTTCCCTCCACTCTACTCTCGCTGTTCTGCTAAAAAAAAAAAGAAAAAAAAGGCCAATACCAAAATCACAAGCTCAAAGACTTTTAATCAGGGAAGAAATAAAAGCCTAGTTCATTCACTCAATTAAATTCAATGGGACTCTCCCTTTACAATCCTGATGGTGACACCTGGAATGAAACTTTTTTCTTAATTTGATTCAAATCCCCAGAAAACTGAAGCAGATCTCTGGAAATCATCCAAGACTGGGTCTGGACACCATTATTTTCCATCGGGAATACATGCTGAAAAGGGTCTTTTGCTGCTCAGTTCTTGCTCTTTGCATTACTTGATTCTATCCATAAAGAAAGGCACAAAAATTATCAGAGAGAAATGCTGCAGTCTTTATAATCTAATGGTAATGTCAATGATCATTAAGCAAGGAGAGATTTTACATGTGTAAGTCTGTGTTTTCAAGTTCAAATGTTCCAGTTTATTTGGAGTGATTACAGGCTTGATCCTTATGCAATTATTTGCTCTGTTAGGCACAAACTTTCAGTGGCTTTCTCAACCATTACAGTCAGCACTCCACTTGAAATAAATGGCAACACTGTCTAAGAACAGAACACAGAACTTCCCTCTTAAAGCAGGTGGCATCAGCACACTCAAAACGCGTTCAATGTTTCCAGTGATCCAGCTGTTGCCACTGTCCAGACTCAATCTTCTCCTTTCAAGCAAGTAAATGCTACCACGACATTTTATATCTTTCAACCCTTGTTAAAGGCTTGCCAACCCCTTGACCTCTGGCTACTCTTTTCTTACCTCTGGCCAGTTCAATCACACCCCAGACAGTTTCTTATGGTACCATGAGCTTTTTCCAAAACTTTTCCTTTCTCCAAAACACAGGCACCTACTTTTTTCCCCAGAACTGAACATTTTCATGCTTCCTTGACACAGTCCAATATCCTCTGACTTTCTACCAATTTTTCAGATTGTCTCTGCCATGTAACCATGAAGCTTATCCAGTGGCCCCTACCTTTGTGCTCCCCATGCACACAAGTAGTGTAGCTCCAGGATCTGAACTGTGCTCTGTCATTCAGGTGTCAGACACAGCCAGCCAGCTTCTACTGAGAAGGAATAGCCATGCCCCCAGAAGTGGCTCTCCTAGGAGAGCTTTACATGGAAGGAGACCTAGCCCTTCAGCAGTATCACTGAGTCACAGTCCCCTTCACTGTGACCTGTCCCAGCATGAAATGGCACAGCCTCGTGACCTGGAGTCTCTCACACCAGCCTGCTGAATTCTGAGCATCCAGCTCTTGGGTTTGGACTGACTTGCAGGAGGAAGCATCACTTGCTTCCTTCCCCTTTCCTTTGTGGATCAGTGTTCAAAAATGTGAAAGACCAGAGCCAGACATGCTATTGAACAGCCCTGAATTCAATCCACGGGTTGTAACAGAAAGCCTTTATAACATTATGCAGGAAAACAAAAGAAAAAACAGTTGAAAGTATTCCTTCACTTTCCTTGGACAGAGGAAAGTAACTCTTTGTCCCCAGACTCCATTCAGTTCTGTCAGATAGGCACTTTCTGAAAAAAAGCAGCCACCCCATACCACACATGAACTACTGACAGAATAGGCTGTATTCAAGAATGGAAAAACAAAGAAAAAACTTACTCCTGTTTTTTTAGTGGGTTTTGAAATCACAGTCAGGCATTTCAACTTGCAGGCTCAGGTTTAAACCTGGGGACCCAAACAGAAGTACAGCCCTAAAATTGGAGAGACACTTGTGCAGCTGGCCATTGGATGAATGCAAAGAAAGGAAAACACTCAAACCCAAAGTCTGCTACTCTGAAAACAAATCCTTTATTATTTCTTTGCAAACTAACCTACGAGGAGTTTCTGGCTAGCACGTTAAGCAGCACACCCTGCATCTGCCAGCTCCAGTCAAATTAACACAGAGCCCCATGACAGTGACTAAGAGCAATCATGGAAACTGGCCTGAATACAGAAGTGCTCACAGTTTTAAAAGAAATGGATAATGGGTAATTTGTAGGAGTTAGTTGTCAAATTACATATATATTTTTTTTAATGCAAGCTAATAATAGGCTTAAGCCTGTACCTTGCACTTGGAATAATGATTAAAGCAGCAAGCTTCGGCAGCTTCCGTCTGAAGGACTCTCTCAGCTAAATTTCTCCCATAGTCACAGCAAATCCTAAGAGATATCTTAGGATTGGATAATATGAATCACAGCTTTTTTAAAGCAAGAAGGATAATGCAGATTGGTAACATTTTTTTAATTTTATTTTTTTTTAAGAGCTAAAAACCTGTCATGAAATAAAATCACTGCTGACCCAGAGGAAGCCACTGGCACAGCCACTGATTAAAAGAATCTCATAAAACACATCCAGAGATGCTACATCCTTAACTCTGAATGATTTTTTGCCATTTTAGATGATAAATTGTACTACAGTTTCAGTCCTTTTAACTTGAACAAATAATTTTTGAAAGTGTCTGAAAACATAAAGATCTACTTAATCTTTTCAGGGATCAATACCATTGTATTACACTGAAGTTTATGCAATAGATTTTGTAAAAGTTAATACAGAGCTATTTATGAATCTAAAATGGTGACCTGCCTGGATCCATTTAAAAGGGAAATTAATATTAAGGAGTGATGTGGCAAGCTGAGGACTGGTCAGGTAGTAAAAATTAACACCCTTAAAGAAAACAATGAATAAGTAATTTTCACTTTCATTAAAACCTTGATTGATTAAGCACTGTCCGAATATCTAAAACATGTGATGAAAAGCAAAAATTCAGTCTTGAACCTAATTTGAGCCTTATCCATACATCAAATTTGCATCATGATAATAGGATTGGTTTAGAAAGAGAAACGAGCAGCAAATACACTAAACTGAATATTTCAAGAGATCTTTAGAGCAAATTATCTTACACTGTAGTCTTCCAGCCATTCAGCAGCCAGGTAAGAGCTTTTTTGACTGTTTTAAAGATACTGGGTTTAACAGTGCTTATAAGCAAGGCTTCTGTTCTGTTGGAGCTGTAGAGAACCAAAGTGCTGCATACTGGGGCTCCCCAGTAACCTCCATCTGTCTTCCACCTGCTTCTAGTACAGTGGATTGTGCAGGCACTGCCTGACTTTTTTCAATGGTTTTTCAATTAACACAGTATTAGAAGCACATGAGAAAAGGAAATTTAAGAGAAACAACCACAGTGGATAACAAAAGTTTTACCTAAAAAGAATCCTCACCCAGAAGAAACGACAAGGCTTTGGACAAATGCTACCATCAAATTAAGGTTTGGTTACCTTCCATAAATCTATCTATTCATCACAAATATTTAAATACATAATGCCTAACATTAGAAACAAACTGCGAATCTTAGTGTGGGACTAAGTCATTATCTCTTTCAGAACACTTTTGTCATTCAGTAAAACACCCACTGCAACTATAAATTGCTAAAGTGGAAAAAGGAGGCAGAAACAAAGGCACACAATTTTTAAAGTTTTTCTTGTTGTTTTTGTTAAGCCTTTTTGTTAAGCTTTCGTTAAGCATTTTCAGCCTGCAATCAGAAGAATAATTTATGTCAGAGGAAAAGCAAATAGTAAGAAGAATACCAAACTAAATTTAAACACATTTCATAACTTTGATATTTAATCCTTATCTACAATAAAAAAACTTTAGATGATTGCAACAATATCCCTACTTAAATGACGTATTCTAGCTAAATGAAAAGGTTAATTATAAGGCTTGGATAACCATGCAAAACAAAAAAAAAAATACAAAATCCTATCACAAAACTTTAAGATGATGTCTTTATTGCAGACTGAGATGTGAACCTTGTTGTTTACATTTACAAACTGGTATGTGTTCGTTTTATGAGACGGTGCCAAAAAGAAGTTCATGACTAGAGCCGTAAGGAACCACTAACATTCGTTAGATTCTACTTTATTCACATCAGAAAAAGAAAGTGAGGATAAACTAACTTCATCCTTCAAGCACAGAGGTTACTTCAAGGACATTAAACAGGAGAGAAGTGGGTATTTTCATCAGCAACTCACTCAGTAAAATGCATTCAGTCTATCACATGCAGAATCAAACTGATGACTGCTTGACACTGTTATGCATCAAATGCCTGGCTTATTGCCGACTGCAACATTTCTCATCTCTATCTGAAAACAAACGCAGTAAACCAAGTAGGCAACTCAAACCCTTGATATAAATGGGGGTTTGTCTTTATTTAATTCACGAGCTCACTTTTGTGGACCTCGCCATGCGTATATTTGACCCAAATGGAGGCAGTCCCAAATGTCCCAGGCATGGCTAGTCCAGCCACACAGAATCCAGTGGGACTTCTTCCGACTTGCTAAAAGCACAGGATTCATATACTGCAAGGTCAGAGAAAAGCAGCTCAGGACTCAGAAAAGGGCAACCTTGCTTAAGCCTCACACCTCAGGAACACTGCCTGTCCACTTGCTACAGAGGATTATCAGTCGAAGGACAAGCACAAGAAATTCCATGTCTGGAGCCACAGTAAGCCAAATGGGTGCAATTGGCCTATGAAGGAAGAACAGCTTATGCAGGAAACAAAGCAGGATGAGTAAGTATTGGAAGACTCAAAGCTCTGTCACTTGGCTACAAAAGCCACGGCCATGAGCAGCAATGAGCCCTCAGCAAGGAACCCAGCAGTCAAAAACGTTCAGCCCTCCAAGCTGCAGTGACTGTGTTCCTTAGAACAGACCCACAGTTGCCAACGTTAACACAATTTCACATGTCTCTAATCACATTTTAATTTTAAAATAGCATATTTCCAATGGTGCATTTCCATTCCTTCCCATTTTACACGGAATTTGCATTTCTTAGAAGCAACTGGCTTCTCCGGGCTCACACACTTTGCTTGAGTCATACATCAAAACCTGCTCCTCTGTTAAACGGCCATTCCCTTGTCATTAGATCTCACAAGAACCAGAAATGCAAACGCACCAAACTAGGAAGGGCAGGTTTGAATCTGATTTGATGCAGACACAAAATAACAAGCAAATATATATTTATCAAAAACTAGCAGTGAAAGCCACTTTTCTTCCAAGTCCTAACTCTTGTTTTGCTGTACCTGATTGCCTAGAAACTACGATAATGGAAGCTCTATGAATACAATAACTAAAAAAATGATAGCAGCACAGAGTAGGTAATTTGCATTCTATATTTAGCACGCTGGCATATGTTGGTGCTGACAGGAAGAGCTATTAGAAATGCCTAAAAGTGTCTCAACTGGAGCTTTTGCAAGTAAGTTTTTTGTGGTAAACACAAGATTAAATATTTAATAATTGAAGTTTATAGTTTGGAAGGTCTTACATCTCGGACTGTTCATCTCAGTTTATCACAAGTATATAACAAGTTTTCTTTTAGCCAATGGGTGGAAACACCTTCCAGCTACCAGCCTTAGAAAAATGCATAAATAACTATTTGTTTCTATTTAAGGAACAAATGGAGATACATTCCTAGACTGGTAGCCTAAAGATACAAGATTAGAACTTGTCTCCCCTCCCTCTGGAGTGGGGAACACAAGACAACTCTCTAACAGACAGATAAATCAATACCACTTTCAGGACAAAAGCACCACGCTTACACTAGTAAGGAAGATGCGAAAAAATAAATGCAATTAAGTTTACAGAGTATCTTTGTCATCTAGCATGCATCTCAGATGCAAAGGTACTAGATTTCCACAAACTTGGGTAGTTGCCTGCTTTCCACGGCAGGAGGGAGGAGCTCTGCATTCTTCTCCTTGACACACGCCAGATGAAGTGGGGAGGATGACAGCCTGTGAATCCAACCCTGTGCTGGGCTTCCCAAGAACTTGTGCTAAAGATTTGGAGGCGAGGAGGCAATACCTTGATGGTAGTACTGTTTGTCATCCCAAGATAGGTGCTCATTCCTTAAGAAGCTTAGAGCTGGGGTGAAACTCCCTCACCCCAAAATAGTATGGCCTCTTAACACAAGAAAAAAATCCTGTGTTATATTAAGAATTTCCTTAAAAAAGGTCCTGAAAGGGCAGCTGATGAGTCTTCTCAGCTGAGAGAAATACCAAGACATAAGTTCACATAATTATATTTGTACTAATTTTCCTTCAACTGCATTTCGGGCATTTCAGCAGAAAGCAGAGAAGCAGCACAGCACCGTTTAAAGGGCAGGACCCAGCAGAGCAAGCTGCCAGCGTTGCAGCCTGGCCCCCTGCCATGCCCTGGGGGGGCACGAATCAAAGCAGCACCTCCCCAGCCCAAGGCAAAGGCAGCCCCAGCCCCAGCCAACCTCCCCGCGAGGGGCAGAGCAGCGCTGGCTGTGCTGGGGAAGCACTGCAGACACCCCACCAACAGGGAAGATTTCCAGAAGGGCCTAGTGTTTTATGAGCTCAATTACCACAGGAAATCAATGAGGCCTGTCTTTCCAAGCCATTCATAAAATTAAACCTAACGTGGTGTCGAGAACATAAAGATAACAAACAGGAGAGGAAAACAAAAACATTTCTCCTGCCCCAATCTCCTGACCTAAATAGTCTGAGATACTGCACAGAACAGATATGCTGTAAGATGAATTTAGGCTCACATTGCTGAGATTTAGGATGACGCTATTCCTTCAGCAGACCCTTCAACAAAAATCCTCTGATGTCTTTTCCTCGTTAGGTAACCAATTTTAATCATTAGCTAGCCACACAGTTCAGAAAACTTGCTTCACATTTCAAATTCATACATACTGCCAAAATGTATTTCAAGTGTAGGTGTAAAGAGACAAAAATACATCCTTATTATTTTTGAAAGAAAGATGAAATAGGGAAATGTGACTGAAAATGTGGAATATAATTAATGATCAGGTTCATAAAAAAAAGGTGAAGAAACATAATGTAACCAATTCTCCACAGAAATCAACTTTCCTTTATAAAAAAAATCAATCACTGCCAGATTTGCTCTTCCCATTTGCCTTCAAAATTGTTACCAGTCATGGCTCCAAAAACTAATGCAATGGAGAGGAGAATGAAACATTGTCCCCTTGCTACCTTTTATGGAAGAAGGAATGCATAACATCGATCAATGTTCTCTCAAAAAAGCCCTAAGGAGCTTCCAATCCTGCATCAGTCTGCTTTGAGTGTCCCACTGCCACTGCAAGAAGTGTCTCTGAACCTGAATCACAACAGCCCTTTCAGCATGAGATGACCATACTTCTGTCAGGGTGCTTCTGCTACAGTGATGATGTGGGATTCCTCTTTTGCTACTGAGCAGGGAGCATAGCTGCTGTCCATTTAAACACTTTGTCTGGACCACTACAGACAGCTTTATAAGGGTAGTAAGTAGAAATACTTAAATGTTTGTGACTGGTCTCTGATTTAGAGTAACTGAAACTATATTACTGTACCCACAGAAGAGGCGAAGAACAGTTGAACCACCTCGGTTCCACCCAATCCAATCACTGAGATTATAAGATTCAGAAACTGCCTTTTCAGGCTTTTGATTTCTGCTAACTGAAAAGGTTTATGACAGTAACACACATCATGGTACAGATCCTAACAACTTGACAAAGAACTTGACAAAGAACTTGACAAAGAAATACATAGTTGACATTGCCCACATTTTACCTCAATCACTTTGCCTTCACTTAGAACATCTGGATGTGAATATATGAGCACCTAAGAAGCATGGACAGAAATCTCCCACGCTGACAGGCAAAGCTTCAACTTCAAATTTCCATAATGAGTTTCTTACTGCACCATAATCCTGAATAAACACCTCTTGGAGCATTCCACTACTAACTACCAAAAGTATCATAAATACCTTACCAATGAAATAGTTACCAAATCTTCACCACCACAGTAGCTGGAAAGAGTAGTCATTGGTAGAATTTCTACTTGCAATATTATACTGAGCTAGCAAATGGAAAAAAATACCACAAACAGGAAGCCCTGCTCCTGAAGGAATTCTACAGCTCGGGCAAGAATTGAGAACATGTTTATGAAGACTCTGCATCCACATACTTTTCTAGGAACGCAAATTTTTCATGAAATATGAGATTCCTATTTCTGCTCTATATTCAATGAGGATGTCATCTTCAGAAAGACATGGGAGTTTCAGCAAGGTATAACAAAAAAAATCCAAGAACTCATTCTGCCCATCTCTTTTGATCTGCTTAGAGTTCCTAAGACACAGGGCATTTTGTCATTCTGAAGTTATTTGTAAGTAGAAGCCATGCACATTTTCTGTAGAAAGAGAAATCAAGAAAAAAATTGCATCATGCACTTAATGACTAATTAAAGTAATAAACTGAAGGAATTTTCACACCTCATTGGGCTAAGGATCTTTTAAAGAATAATCCCTGTAAGTTTTATTTGGAACCTTTACAGAATTGTATTATCCTTTTAGAAAGGCTGTAAATAGGAATCTGCAAGTAATTGGTAATGGCTTCAATGCCTGTTCATAAATAATGAACTTAGTTTTTAATAACCACTCTCCCTCGTGCTGTAAGAAACCCTCCACTCATTTCTGAACAGGTTGGGTAAAATCACTGAACACCCATTTTTTGGTAGCATTTGTACAAAAAAAAATGATATGTAACAGCATACAAGACAGTTCCTCACTTATGTCAGGGGGGGGAAAAAAAAAACAAAAACAAAAACACAAAACCAAAACATTACAGACCCAAGTTATTATTACTGTCTCCTATTTACAGGAAAGGAAAGGGAACTAGTTCAGAGTTACAGGCTGGTTAAACAATCGTATCACCCTTGTTAAGAGTTACACACGGAGATTTAGCTTGGAGTATTTCCATTTTCTCCAGTGACACCCAGACTGCCAGAGACTGAACCCACAATAGCACAGTTGCTGTTGCTGCAAATTAGCAGGACCATGCCAGTTCTCAGGACTACTATCCAAATGGCATTAATACTTCACATTTTTCTACTGGTTTAATATTTACTCTCAAATGAGAAGAGAAGGGATTGAATTTTGAAATAAAACATTGGTATGGACAGCACCTTTGAGCTGCAGATGCTGAAATTCCTATACATTCTAACAGCACTCTAAGTATCTGGAAAAAGACTGTATGTTCTCAAGCCTCCTGTTCTGGATAAAATTAAAATATCTGTGGAATGCTAAAACTTCGTAGTTAACTTATTTTAAGGCAAGTAAATTCAAGGTCTAATCTTATGCTTCAAGTAAGATATTTTGGAGGCAGAAAACTGGAATTTCATAGTAAGTTTATTCATTGCTATGCAATGTACAGAGGAAGATAATTAAAGGAGGTGAACTGCTCTGCAAGCCTGTTCTCTGCCCTCCTTGCTCTGTATCTGTATCCATATTCCTGTCTGTATGCCCCACTATACAGTGGTTTATTCCTGTATACATAGGGCAGATTGGGAATTCATCAAGCCACAGACCAGAACTCCAAAACTACCAAGGCAGTGAAAACCTGCTGTACCAACTGTGGAGGAGTGGAGCAAAGCGAATGCAAAAGGTATGAAGGATCACCACCTGCTACTTTATTGTACTCCTTCACAGAGCAAGATCAAACAACTCTTGAAAGGATGAGCTGCAGACAACTCAAGAAGGGAAATAAGATGTTGATTGAGTAGAAATGAGGCATCTTTGTATCCCCACGACTATGGGAACCAGCTCTACAGAAGAGCTGAAATTTCAGATACACTGTGTTGTTTAACCACTAACAAACATTATTTATTACTTAATCAATGAAAAACAAAAATAAGTGGTGAAAGATAAACCCCAAACAATCAGTATATAGGATTTCCGCGTTTCTTTTTAGGTCACATGTAAAGGCAGCTGTGCCTCACACACGACCAGATTGCATGTGAAGGTAGATAGCTCTGGTTTTGCCCACAGCTGTAAGGGTCAAGCACTCACAAATGACGAGCTGCCATGCCCACACACTTCCAGAGGTTTCCCTCCTGATTTGTTCCTAAGGCCACGTCCACCAGTGAAGCAAAGACACCAGCATTTCCCTCCAACAGAGAGCAATAGAAGGGCACGCACAGGTAGCAACGCTATGGGAACTGCGACAGGTAAATACAGTGCTTAATTCTTAACTGGACAAAACGGGATTTTGCAGGAGATACTCGAGAGGCTACCAGGTTTCTGTGATATTCGAATTCAAGTATCTGTTATACTCTTTGTCATCACACGCTAGAGTCAATTGTTTGCTTGGCTGCACAAACAGCAAAGCTGTTAACTAAATTAAGAAGTTGTAAAACAGTATAAAAAACAAAGGGAAGAGTATGAGAAGAGGGTAGTTTTACCATCTCTGAATTACAAATGCATCCTGTGTTTGTTTATCATAAATAAGAATTAAATTCATCCTGGAATCTACCCTTTATTGATTGATTGATTTCTTGGTTTAGTCACAAAAGGTACTGTGCCTGAACAGAGTACGCTTTCACAGTCATCACAGATAATCAAACTAACTATAGGGCAGTACCTTCAAGGCACTAGTCTCTGTAACTTAAACTCCCATCATGTTATCTGAGGGTTAACCAGATAACTAAATAACACAGGTCACTTCAGTTTGCAACTCAACCCCTTTGCCAGGACAGATTTATTTTCTAGCTAACACCAATTAATCCAGCTAAATAGAATTAATCCATCATTGGGGGGGTGTGGGGTATAAAAAGAAAACAAAATACCCTCAAGGGTTGTCTTCTGGGATGAAGTTTTACAAGGCAAAAACGTAGGATGCACCAGAGCATGACAGCATCAGAGGGAAGGATGCCAAAACGTTAGCTGTGGCATACAGATTTAGAAAGACAGGTTATGATAATTGCTTCTGTACATTTTGGCATATTGCTGTTTGGGATTAATGAACAGAGATAAGATTTGACAATATCAGTCCCACCTGTTGCCCTGCTGTGGCTCAAACACATATTTAGAAGAAGGTGCCTCCAAATGTATCAAGCACTGAGAAGAGAAACAACCCCTGAAGACCTAAACCTGGCAGAAACCAGATGCAGATGGAAAACTGATCTCCTGTCCTTCACCCGTTTGACTGAAGGCAGAAATTGACTTCCTGAAAGTTATTAATTAAACTTACTGAGCAAAAGTTAATCCTTTGTGTGTGGCCATCACATTATCCTTCATTATTCAGAAGACTGAAATCATACTGTTCTAGCTCACTTCACCTTCATTTCCTCAGTCCTGGAAGAGGGAATACTGAAGTGCTACCCACATCAGGCTAAGCCATTAACAGTGGCATCAATTATTGCTCCTTTTCTTGCTTCTGGGTTAATTCCTCTCAGACCTAAGGTCCAGCTTTCCTAAAAGCAGCTATTCATTAAAGAAGTTCAGACAAAGCAAAAGGGACCTCATTCACGAGGTAAATACAAATGAAGCACAGACCAGCATTTGGACCACATCATCCTGTAGTGAATGAAATAACAGAAGGAGCTTCAAAAATAGGAGTGCAATAAATGGCTATTAAGGACTCATCCTGGCAGCAGTTGTTGTCCGTGTTGGAAAATGCCAAGTGCAGCTTGCTACCTCCAGCTCGGATGCAGCTGGGGCAGCTGCCGTTGCAGAGGGAACAGCGTGTGCTGAGCACTGGTCCCACCCTTGGGTTGGAGGGGGAGGATTGGGCTGGAGCTGCTGCGCCGAAAGCCTTTCCCCAGCAAGAGGTGTTCACAGTCCATGACACCTGTACAGTGCTGAAGGATGGGACAGTCACCATCACAGACTCAGAGAGAAAAAAAATGAAAGAAAAATGGCCAGATTTTTCAGAGATGAAAATCATAATTAGTCCATCCTACACTACCTGTGAAAACGTTCTCAAGAACTAAGGGAAACACTAGTTTAAAACTACAACAGACACAGGAATATGCACAGTACAGGAACTGTTTTATACAGCCCCATTGTTGGAAAAGGTGGTTGTTACCATCCCACCTCTCTACTACCAGCCACTGAAAACGACTCGCTTGCATAAGAAGGACAAATTGGTATTAAAATTTTGGTATAAAGAATCCGCTCCCTGGACATTTCCAAGTGACCAAAGACTCTACAGGCTCAGCTCTGCTCCGTATTTCATGAGGCACAAATATATGAGAGTAGATTTTCACTTGTTCCCCATTTGTCCATAAATGGCTTCACACATGCACCCTACAAATGCTGGCATGCCAATCATTTGTGCTTGCAAACGCATTTCTTTTCTGCTGGCACAAGCATGCTACCTGTAGCTACCTTTTCTGTGCATTGGTCAGTGTATAGAAAATTTAACACTGTAAAAAACACGTCCCTCAGGTTAGAAAACAGACTGCAATAAAGCAAGAATTGAACTGGCTGATTATCTCAATATGTGGTTTTAATTACCTCTAACTCATGGCAGTCTGCTCATTTGCATCCTTCAGATGAGACCTTAAATATCCATACCCTCTGTGCCTGCCTTGGACAAAGAAGATAGCTTGGGGCTTTTTGGAAAAAAAACAGATTCCTGCCTCCTTTTCCTTGGCTGCTACAGTCCTCTGAAGCGGCTGCAATTCAGCAAAGCCATAGGGCTAGCAGCTTGGGAATTAGGATGGAAATTGTTACATGAATGCAAATACTGTTCTTGGTCTTTTCTTAAAAAAAACCAGCACCTATTTACTCACCAGCCTTAAAAATTAAATGAGGTTCTAATTAAGGACCAATAAGCCACCAAGTAAAAAGGAAAATCTGGCAAGAGTAGCCCAAAAAGACACAATTTAAGATTAAATAGATCAAATGACCAAGTTATCATTTAAAAGAAATTTATCTAAAACAGAAGCAAAAGAATAAAGGGAAGATAGTAGAATTTAAAATGGGTTTGGGGGAGTTCACAGAAAAGCAGAGAAAATGGAAGACAAGGTATAAGACCCTAGCCACAGGAGCTGATCAGAGTTTACTAGTGAATGAAATCCCAGTTTAACAAAAACTGCATTATTACAGTCTGAATGTGCCTGCCTCTTTGTAGGGCATCCAGAGAGGATTAATCTTCTGCCCCACCTCCTTTTACACAGCAGCCACAATCCAGCCCTTCAAGTCTGACTACTGCAAAGTGCCAATCAATTTTTTATGGGAAGTGGCAGCTTCAAAATTACATTTCATGGCATCCTCTTACTTCAGATAAAACAAACATTCCTTTAGCTATGCCATGCTTATAAGAACACCAATTCTGAAGCACCGGGTTTAAATACTAAATGTGAGACATATTACATCATTGGTTTTAAGCACCTGAATTAAGTGTTTTAAGTTACTGGTAAGGCACTGCTGCAGCTTACAGCCAAAGCACAGTATGGGACCTGCTGACAAGTGTATCTGAAATCCTATAATTTTAACCTAGTTGTCACTTCACACTACAGTTAATCAGCTTCCTCAAACATGTCCCAACTATCTATTGCATTTTTCAGAAGTCGTCGCCTTCTCTTGTTCTTACAAGAACACTCTTCCAAGACACAAAGTTGAGACTCAGGATGGATGCAAAGTAAACCCATTATTTAAGAAAGAAAAATCACTTTTAATTACCAGCTGGCAGCCTTAGCTGCAGAAATGTGTAGACCTGTAATATTGATCTTTGCATGAAGATATGCTTGGCACTAGGTCGGCCTTCAGTGACACCAGACTGTGTCAGACTGCAGGTTGGCAGGATCCTGGTTGACAGCTGCAGAGTTTCGGAAGCAGGAAGGGCAGAACAGGCTCCAGCCCCTGGCTGGGTCAGCCAGCAGCCCCTGCAGAGAGCAGCTCTGCCCACAGAGGGAAAGGCGTCCCCATCCCTATAGGAAACTTTACCTATGAAGAAGTTTAAGCCCCCATGAACATCTGCCCAATAAAATCCATTCCAATTCAGTGAAAACAAACCTTAAATTTGGCACTAAAAGCCAACTCTATTTCCTTCTTGCTGGGAGAAGGATTTCTGCACTATTTCATTTGAACTGGTTGGTCACACACCAGGAGATAACACTGGAGAAGGTAAAAAAAAAAAATAAATACCAGCAAGAATGGACAGTTATGGGCAAATCAGAATGGTTTCACACAATCCTAGCAACCAGAGAGAGAACTCAGAGGGTAAAAGCAGCAGTTGAATTCATGAGGTCCAGATCCAGCTTCACCATAACAGGCAAGTTTGTTAAGAAACAAACCGGCAAATACAGTGACCTCTCTGTTTCTGGCCTTGAAATCCTTATCATGTTTTGACTAAAAGGTTGTTTTCAAAAGATGAGCAATTTCTCAGGACAACCTCATCAAACCCTCTGCCACTGTTTTCATGAAAAAAAAAGTGCACAAATGGTACAGCCTACAAATTCCCTTTCTTTGTAGTAATTACATTACAGAAATAGTTTTTTCATATTAAATTTTGGCAGGGCAGTTTTAATAGGATCAGTAGCCAAACATGGTACTTAACATCTGCCATTTTAATAACCATCTCTACTTCTACTGAACAGGCTATTCAGTTTGAAAATTCTAACAAATCTTGGGACTGGCATCTATCTCTCTGTGTTTTATCTCATTATAGGTTTCTTCCTTACTATAATTTTGATGAAATGGTAGCTTTAGTTTTCCAAAAGAGTAAAACTTGAAAAAGTAAGATATAGACCCCACAGTTTCACGACAGGATAACAAGCACCTCCATTCACAACTGTAACTGACTGTTCCTACTCCACAGGACACTTCCATCGCTATCCACCCACCCTCTCCTCTTTTTAAATAAGGCTGCAGCTGGTCTCCAAGAGGTTCTAAATTAAGGCAGGAATGTGATACAAAGTGCATGTGCATGAATTCAGAGCTCTCCACACCCACTGAAACGCATCTCCAGAGAAACAAAAGGACAGTACAGCAAGGGATGGAGAAATCAGCACTTGTGCTACATGACACTGATCTTACAAAGCAACTGCTAAATGTGTCTCAGGAGTTAACTAGTCCACCTCAACAACTCTTAATCATCTTTGGTAAAGAACTGGAATGTTAAATAATACATACTCTATTACAGCTCGTGCTCTTTCATAGAGCAGTAAGGCATCATAAGAATTCAAGAGAATACCAATCTAGAATTGGAGTTATGTTAATAAACATAAACATTTATTTTATTCCATGTTTGTAAATAACATGGCATAAAATAAATATAAATGAATAAATATAAGTAAATATAAATATATAATAAATATATTTTAATATAAATAAGAAAATAAAACAGTCTTTTAAAAGACTTTGGTCTCAAAGAGAAGTGGAACAGAGTTCAGAAATATACACTATTTGTCTTAAAATATCTTTGCAATCAACATCCAGTTTCTCTACTACTTGTGTGCTCTTGGGGTTTTTTTCTTAATTCAAGGAGTAAAACAAAGCCTCCTGAAAGTGAAGTGAAAAGGCTTTGCACCTCCTGTGGATACTTTCACATATACAATGGATGTCTCTGTGTTTCTCACACTTCCATTTCAGTCAGACATAGGACACAAACAAGTACGTGATGGAAGATGGAGCAAAGTCTTTTATTAGCCACTTACCAACTGACCATGTATATTAACCTCACAGTCTGAGCCTATGATCCCATTTGCTTCCTCCAGATGCTAACAGCCCTTTTCACTTCTGCCTTGCATTTTCTGTAGGCTTCCATTTCTCTTCCCTTCTTCCTCCTCTCACTGTTAATGTGTCCCGTGTTCCACCAGTACCTTCTGGTTTTGCACTTGTGGGCAGCCACAGTTTAACAAGGACTTCCCACCTCTGCCACTCCAATGGCTCCCCCTCTCCCTGTACTGCATGGACACACTCTCTGTAGAGCCGTGGTGCTGACTGGATCAAGAACTGATCCAGCCGCAAAACATTTATGAGAAGTTTTTAACCCAGATCAATTCCCTGGCATAGACAGGCAGGGATGGCACAACAGTGAGTACCTGGAAAAAGGGAGCAGCAGGAAAAGGTGCAGGAAGCTGGCTTACCACTGAACTGCAGCCTTAGGCTGGGCTCTCCCTATTCCCGCCTTCTCCATGTTCTTGCTGTCAACATCATCAACATCGCTCCCCACCTGGCACCACTGGCAGCTCTCACCAGGAGTTCCTTATCCTCCATGGCCTAAAATAAATTTTGCTCAGCACCTTCTCAGCAGTGACATGTGCAGGACACCCCAGCTCAAATCTTTGTCCCAACAGCACACATTGAAATGCTGTGGCTCAAATGCCAGATTTTAAAGCTTTTTAACTTACACATTTTGTTCATTAAAGAGACGGAAGTGAAAATACACTTAGATGAAATCTGGATAGGCATATTTTGATGTTATTCCTACTAACATATATCCAAATCACCATTTCTGTGCATATGTAAACTGATGATGGATGAGATGAATGTTGTCTTTTTTTTTAAGAACTCCTATTAAAAAATGAACTAGTGAAAAATTCCCAACTTACTAAGCCATTACACAGTCTGACTCAATTTTGAGTTATATTGATTTAATGACATTTCTTGGAGCTAAAACTAAGTGGTATATTATTATGTATTTACAGAAAATAAAGGAACTAGAAATATACTAGTACAGGTTAATCAAACTGCCAACAAACCTTCTTTACTGCATAGCATAACCCATGCAGCAATCTCAAAATACATTATAGAGCATTTTATAAAGCAAATAAACTCTAGCAGGTTTTATTTTATAAATAAAACATTGTCACCTCTAAGGCACTACAGTATTAAATCAGAGTTGGAATTTTTACTTGGGATGCTGCTGAATGTGCTCAAACTTGGGCAGAGCTCGAAAAGCTCCCAGTTAACAGCAAAGCCTAGGCCCCCCCTTGTTGAACTGGGATGACCAGAACCTCAGCTAAAACTTCACTGGTTACACCCACACCCTTAATGCAAAACTGCTACAGAGCATTGCTGTGCCACAACTTACAGGCAATGGGACCAATCAGACCCGGGTAGAAATTCCGAAACTCCTTTTATTTGATTTTCCTGAGGCAGTTATACAGAAAAACTCAAATTCGGTTCAAAACAGAGGGAGAGGGAACTCTACTGGGTCAAACCTCACCTTGGTCACACCACTGGCAAATCTCTGCAACCAACTCTTATTTATTCACAAACATAATTTCAACTAAAAATTATTTGTTTAAATTAAGCTTTACCCTCAAGGCAGTGGGCTGGCCTTCAAATTTCAAATAATAACAAAGGCCCTGGTTCCAACTGCCATTGAAATAAATGGAAAGATTCAAAAACGCTTCCAAAGGCTTTGGGTTGAGCTCATGGAACGCCAGTGCCCATTTGAACCTACTCATCACCACCAGTGGTCTTGGGGGCAGATAAGCAGAAAGAAGGGACTACAAAGGACTTCAACTACACAGCAAGGCTTCAGGGCCCAGCAACTGGTCAGCCAGGCTATGCAACAACAAGCATTTGACCTCCCTTTTGTTGAAGAATTATGTACTTCCGCAATCCTTACTTGGAATTACTAAGGACAGAAAGGGTAATGCCACCTCATTTCAAGGCCTTCTGCACACTGTGTCAAAACATAGGCAAATTCATACATCCCACCATAACACTCTAATTCCACTTTCAAAGTTATCCTCCACAGAAGCTGTTAAGATCTGATGTCTCTCCAAAGTCAGTGATGCCTGGCAACATCAGATCACAGGAAACCTTATCCCAAAATCAGTAAAATACACATGAAAATTCTGCAGACACTCAATATAAATTGGAATTAAATTGCGTCTATGGGATAAATTGCAATATTTTAAGATTTTAATATATTTAACATTGTTGCACTCTCACTTTAATTAAGTCTAAACATCAAAGTGGAAGGTACAATCCCAGCTACATTTTTTGTTGTTAAAATTATCTAATCCTCCTACAGTAGTATCACCCAGAGACCTCAACTGACACGCTGCATTCTGTACCTTCTGCAGCAAAAGGCAGGCAGAACGGAAAATAACAAAACATGAAAATGTGTTGCTAGGATAAGACGTCATGGAAACCAAATGCACTGCACTTAAATAGTGTGACATTCTGTATGTGCTTCAACACACAGAAATACTTCATTTTCTCCAAAATTTAACCATTTGCCTTTGGTGAATTTAGTTTCAACTTGTTTTCTTTTCTTTTTCTTTTATAGCACACCTGAGTTTAAATTTGAAATGTGTTAACGAAATATTGCCTTAGATTTTAATCTACACCACTCAGTAAGGATGATGGGATAGTATAGATCCAATTTGGGCAGATTTTTTCTGCTAGAATCTTGCACAATCATATCCCAAAATGTTACGCGAATTAGCACTTTGTATCAGATGCATCTCTCTTCTCCCATCCTGTAAGTTTCTGAAGCCCCAAGGACATTCTGAAGGAGAACAAATGGAAATGAAAATTTAGTTGCTGTGCAGAGCCTCAGGGGGCTTTTCTATTGATGTCTCTGGGGAGCAGGGAGCTAAGGTGGGAAAAAGTTATCAAGAGAGATAATTTGTCAGCAACGCATTTCAGGCACAGCCTATGGTCTCCTCTCTGTTAAAAAAAATCCATTAAAGGTTCAAAAAAACTTCCAGTCTTTCAAAGATTAAATTCCCTCTGCACACTTGAAATTACAATATCACGGGTTTCTAAACAGTAAGCCACTGTTTGCTAGCTACAGCAACAGAATATAAAAAAGGCACATTGCCACTTTGTAAGAGCACATCCCACTATGAAGCCACATATCCAGTGTATAGTATTTTAAGGATGCTTGCCCATTTTGAAAGCAACGCACAAAATGAAGTTATATGACCTCAGAATACCTGAACACAGTCTCCAGAATGTCATGCTGTCACTTCCCAGCTAGGGAGATATATTTTTAATATTTACTAAATACATTTCATCACTGCTAAAGCGCAAAGAAGACACTGTCACAGCATTATCACATAGTGTGATCACTATTATATTCTCATCTTGTTGTTGTAATAATAACAATAACAATAATAATCATCATCATCATCACAGCACAAGTGAATCTGCTTGTTAGAATTTGAATGGCAGACATTTTGCATTGTCAAAAAAGATCCCTATTCATTCACCTGCTCCTATCTCAAGAAGCACCAAAGGTGTCATTGTGATGTAACCTAAACTCTCCCTCTAAAAATTCAGGCTTTGTTTAGAACAAAGAAGTTGGGCTGTGTTAAAAATTATTGCCACACATTTCAAAACAGGCTTTGTACTTTGCCAGAATACTGGGTAAAACTCTCCTTGTCCAGAATGCCTATCTTTTGAAAAACAAACAGATCTTCTAGACAGGACATGATACTATTTCAAAGGACACCATAAGATTCCACAGATTTGTGCCTAACTTCGGGAAAAAGATAAGGCCTCACAGTCACAGACTTGCAGCTTGCAGAATTATAAGCATTAGGAGAGCAGGAAGTAGGGCTGAAAAGGATTTCATGGTAAGTCCTTCATTAGTCCTGGCTGCATCTGAGAATTGGTCTGAACACTGATCAAGTTTCTTCAATATATTTGTATGTATTTATATGGCTTTAATATATCCAAGCGTGGCATTTTCATGATCTCCTCTAATCAAGCTCATTTTGGAAAACATTCAAAACAGGAGTGGAAACAAATGAGCTGGAGTTAAAGCACACCATAAAAAACTACAGCCTACCCCAGAATGCAAAAACTACACGAAGTTTGAGAGATTTTTCTTTGGAATGATTTTCAGATATTGTCACATTTTTAAATGGAAATATGACTGCAAATCTGACTATTTGCTATCAGAACCTCACTGTTTCTGCAGCATCCAAAAGCCAGAAAGGGCATTCTTTGATCTCGTTAATATGGAAATGAGGGCACAGAGAGTGCTTTCTTTAAAGAAAAACAGCTGTATCAATAAAAGCTATTTGTGAAAGCAATGAACAATTTCCCCAACAAAATTATATTTAAGCTCTTTAAGCTGAAAAGGGTGAAAAAACTCTAGTTTAACAGATACTACAGAATCCTCCTTTTGATGAGCGATCACTCTCAGCCATGGAAGTGGTTTGCCCACATTTTCAGTGCACTTCCCTCACACAGAGAACTGCCAGATCTCCTGGGGGAGATCTCCAACTAACGTCAAGTGAAAGCAGAATAGCTCATGTGAAAGATATACAGGATCTAACTTCAGTGGGGAAGATCAGTGAGGAAAAAAGGGTACAAATTACCCTTACTGGCACAAGTTGGGAAAAAGAACTCTTCAGGTTAAAGCCCAGCAGTAAGTACCAAGTTGCATTTGCTTTCTTACCACATGATGCCCAGGGAGATTTTTAAGCAGTTCCTTTGTTCTTCACAGCTGTGGTCGGGGACTGTTCCTGAGAAAAGCCTTCCCAGCACCTAGCTCAGGGTGGTTCTGTGCAGGGTGCCAGAACAAATAAAGGAAAAGGAGGGATGTTAGCTCACTACCAGCACAAGCCAACACAACTAGGGTTGTGCATTGCAAATCCAGAATTCCTGGAGGAGAGTCTCTGAGCTGATGGATTAGCAGAGAAACTGACAACCTACAAGCACTTCAAGAGCACCAGGATCAATAAGGAAATCAGTCCTCATTTTTACTTTCCGTTCCCCACTGCTGCACCCCTCTGATGCCTGTTTGCCCTAACACCTTGCAGAGCAGGGGTTATGTACTTGTGCAACCCTTGCTCAACAGCACCCTGATTGTAGCTGTAGCAGTGATGAATTAGTCTCTGTCAAATTCAGTGATGATAACGAAGCAAAAAGAAGAGAGCAAGAATGCTCTGATGTTAGAAATAGTTAATTTTTTAAGTAGCAATAGCAAGGCCCTTGTTACTAGCAAGGATCTAGAGTGTTTCTTCAACAGCTTGTCTTTGTTTAAATCTTTGTTTCCTGGAAGTGAGAAACTAAGCAATAAAGAACAGGCCATAAATAACTGTTCAAGACATTAACTCTTTTCTATCCCGCTGTTTTTAAAAGCAGTGCAAGCTATAAACTACCCTATAACATATCCTGAGCTTCCTGTGACAACTTCAGTGTCAAGCAAAGCCTTGCACTGCGCAATAGTTTTCCATTCCCATTTTGATTATGGATACTCTCAAGTAGAGCCTATTTTAAAGTTTTTTATTAGGCCTCTGCTCCAACTATCTTTATATGACTCATTTTATGTTTTTCATATTTAATGTACCATATTGTGCTGTGTTGTTCATATGCTTTTAGGACACACAGTATATGAAATACTGCTCTATGCAACACAGCAACAAAATCCATTTCCATTTGCTTTTGCAGTTGTAGACAGCAACTATTATCAGGCTACAACACTACTCTGAGGAAACACACCTCCTTGCATAGACAGTGTAACACACAGAAGTTCATGACATGTTAATTACAAATTTACTTTTATTTTACTTAACATTTCCTTTCTCTCTGCAAAAGATTCTGCATTCCTAATTAATTGACCATATGTATATAAGCAGCACATACACACGTCATGCCCACCACCCCTTCCAAGATTATTGCTAAAAATCCATGGTATTAAAAAAACTAGTCACACTTAACATTAAAAAGAGGAGCTATGTATTACTTAACAAACAGTAAGCTCACAAATCTCCATCTGGCCAAAAATCATGTCGTAAGAAAAAGTAACAGCTGGAACTTCTACTGCGGAGTTCTGCTTTCCCTTTGTTTTCCCATATATAGGTACTTAGCACTTTCCAAAATCACCTTAGCAAAAATTTTTAAGATTAATAACATCATCAGTTATATCAAAGACGCATTGCTTAACTACTTCTGTGGCATATTTCAAGTGCTTTTATTGTTCCTTTCAGTATCAATTTATTCACATCAGTCAATCTGCCTACTAATAGCCACTCGTTAGGAGCTGTTAAGCTACTTATCAGCCAAGGCACAAGCTACCCACTGACACAGTTCCAGTCCCTCTTACAGAGAGGGCCACGCCAGCAACCAGGCAGCCAATCCAGGGAAGGACAGATTTTTATAGATCTAGAATTTTCAGTAAAGAAGAAAACCCAGAAAAACAGATTTTCAAGCCTTGGTCTTCATCCTCAGTAGCAGACATTTACTGCAACTGATGTTTAGAGACTGAGATCAACAAAATGCTCATAATAATTCTCCCTTGCAGTCTAAACCCTGGAGTAAAAATATAGAATGAGCAAGCAGAGAGGCATACCAATGGTGTTAATATATTCATCCTCACAAACAAATGCATTATAATTCTGTCTGTGTGATAAGGCAGCAGGAAAAACATCTCTAGAATAATAATCCATTCAGTGATATTCTCACATTGATATGCTTCTGTGATTTTGACTTTTTTAGTTGATTAAAAATTGATAGTAAAACAAGTAACCATTTGCTCTGCGTGTCCGAGTGTCAAAAAAAAAAATTGACATTTTTATGTTAATGTTTTATGAATGTTAAACGAACATTCACTTTTCTAGAATATTCAGTTGAGATTTAGTAATAGTCATATTTTAGCACGAGAAAATGCTTTGGCAGTTGAACCACAGTTCTGCTGTACACATTTTATGGTGCATTTGGTGCCCTGCACGGCTCCCAGGCTGCTGGGGAGAAACGTCTGTGCAAGCCGCAGTAAACCTGACAAGGCTCACATCAGTTCCTCTCTGCTGATACCCACCACACCACTGGGATTAAACCTGGGCTCCAAGGGAATGGGGGAAACCTTTGCCTTGACTTCGTCTGGGCTAAGACTCACTCAGAAGTTTCAGCTGGGGGAAACGGGGCCTATAAATCTTGCCTTGAAGGGATCCAGGATATATTTACATCACTCCATACTATTTGTGACTGAGCCTTGCACTCACCAAAAGCAAGGATGCTCCCAAGAAGAATAATAAAAGAAAAATAGTTCAGTCTCCACAAATTTTTGCAAACTACTGTCAATATGGCAAATATGACAATATTACCTCTGACTTTGTTTTACTTTGACAAAACCAGCATCTTCTTAAGCTGCCTGTTGATATAATCTATTTACAATACTGGACAAAATCACCTTTAGTCTCCATTTCTCAAGTCATCAGATCATAATATTTTCGGAGTATGACTGAAAACAGATATCGATGTTCAATCTACTTAGAAGTAGATGGCAATAAGTTACCATTTGTCTATGATATTACTTTGTTAGTGTCCAACAAACCTGGATTAAAAATATAAATTCAATATAATTTAAAAATACGATTAAAATTTCAACAAACCTGGATTAAAAATATAAATTCAATATAATTTAAAAATACGATTAAAATTTCAACAAACCTGGATTAAAAATATAAATTCAATATAATTTAAAAATACGATTAAAATTTCCCCATACTTCTCTATGCTTCTAACAAAATCCACAAATGTGAACTAGATATAATACCTGAAGGTCGAAGAGACTTTTTTTAAGCCAACAGAGTCATAGAAGGCTTCTAAAATCAATAAGACATATAAAACTGATTGCAACCTTATAAAAAGCCTCAAATCATTTAGCCTGGGTGACACAAATATAGAATTTCACACTGTAAGCAATTTCCTGGCAATGTAGGCCAGTTTACCTTTGCACTATAAAGGGGTTTTTGCATCTCTAGACTACAAGTAACTGCAGCAGTTATTTAGGGAGCAGACAACTCCATGGGGCACCATGCAAGATCAAGAATAACAGCTCATTGCTGCTAAGGCACAATGTCAAACATGGGTCACCCCACACCTTGTGCGGCAAACAGCCTGGCTTTGCTTTGAGGATGGGATGATTTATCTCTTAGGAAAAAGGATGCAGTGAAAAATAACTTCACAGAAGGATGGGGTTATAGTATCTGATGCAAATATTCAATCTCAAACCTTTGTTTTCTACTCAACCACTTCCCAAGACCTTGCCAATACTCCATGTAAGATGGCAAATAAGTATAGGTGTTCCCACTTCTCTCTACATTTAACTGCCCTCCATGGATGGCCAAGGTGTGCTACAACAGCAGCAGGCTTTCACAAGGACAGTCAAGTGAAATCCAGGACAAATGGTCTGGAGTTGATGTCAGGACATCCTCATGCCTTCGGCAAACCTCTGTTCATGCTCAGAGGCGCAGTCATGCATCCAGGGTATCAGGCCCTTCTGACTGGTCTCAGCCAGGTGACTCCAAAACCCTTAGGCACCTATTACATTTGGTTTCCAGAGTCAACACTCTGTCCAAAAATGTTCAAATCACATGAAGTTTCTAGGTTGTTTTTTGAAGATGAAACTGATAAAATGGGCATGTGTGCTGTTAAAAATGTTAATGATCTTTTTTAATAAACAAGCAGATTCATGCTTTCCACAAGTCAATCATCTTTGATTAATACAAACTTAAAGCCAATGAATGCCAGCTAATCCCAAATTTTAGGGATCATTCCTTTAAAACTTGCAGTTACAACATGAGTGAGCAGATGCAGAACGTACAGGAAATTCTCATGTTGGTGCTGGGGGTGAAGGCAGAATGCTCTTCCAAAGAATTCAAGAACACCTTTGATACTTTCTGCATCAATATACCGCCAGTTAGAACATCGATATTTAATCCTGTGGCTGTCAGCAGGGCCAGGACACAGCTAAATTTACTTTGTGGATATGCCCTAAGCAGTAATCTATATAGGAAGGGAAAACAGTAACATAGACGGTAGAAGGTGTATATATAACACCGTTAGGATTTCGAAGATGTACTGGAACAGGAAGGATGATATGAAATATTGCCACAGCAGATCTTAACAGCTAACCCAGTGGAAGATAATGCTGCCCAGAACCAGTGCAGAAAACATGAATGTTAATAAGAATTTTTTCCATCTCTATTTCTGGCCTGATACCCTGTGGCACCGTTTTCTGCAACACAATACACTGTATCAAACACAAAAAGAAACACTGACCACTGAAAATTAACATGTGGTAGGAACATTCCTTCTCAAGACCTAAGTGAGTTAACAATGAGATTTGGGATTATGTCATCTGACCATATTGCTTGTATGGACTTTATGGCAAATTATCCAATACACATTTCCAGCATCACAGCCAGGCCCATTTCTATTCCAGGATCATATACACACAGGATGAAATAAGAATTGATGAGACACACTAAACAAGCATCATGACACACATTGTTCTTAAAGGCGACACTGCTTTAAAGATACTTTGTAATGTTGCACTATTTTTGTACACGTGGAATAAGTTTCTGCCAGTTCGTGCAAAGAGGTGTGGCACAAGGATATTCACCAATGCATATCACCAAAAGGCACAAGAGGCAGCCCCAGCCATCCAGGGCTGGGAACATTAAAAGAAAATTCAGGGATATACTTACGGGCTGCTTAGTTTGCTACTCAATCAGAACCAAAACACACACGAATTCTTGGCAAAACATGGTTAATTATTAACTTTATTTATCATTTTACAAAGTAAACTGGAACAATTCATAAAAACAAATATATCCAGAACATCCAAACCACACATTAATAATAATAAAACCCCAAAACTGCAGATGACAGAATTAAGACTCCATTAGGCATATTGTTGCAGTAAGTGGCACCCATTTAGAAGATGCAACAGAGCCAAAAACACAGTCTTCTACATACAGATCCAACATAAGCAAATGGAGCTAGATTAATATAGCAAATTCATATAAATTCAGGACAAGAATGGAAATCAGGCATGTTTTTCCATTGTTGGTTTTTTCCTTTTGCTAAGACAGAAAATATTTTGTTTGCTAAAACAGAAACAATTTATGAATATAAACATAAACAAGTAAATAACAATACTGAACAATCCTCTGCTGTTATTTATGCTCCTCAAAACACTTTGCACCCTGCAAACACTGCCTTACACTGAAGGGAATCCAACCTGGGTTTGATATGACAAGAATGTTTTGATTAAGAAAAAAGCATCAATATACAGGAAACTTTTAAACATGCTCAAATACTGCCCTTCTTATGGGTTAATGTAAGCTCTTAATGGAGCATTTTCATGTCACAGTCAAGGGACAGAAGAAATGGTGCATGGTAACACTAACACCCGCTTTCACAGAAAATCTCCCAACATATCTGGACTTCTAAAGCTGCTTTTGCCCCTTCCTTTTTTGGTCTTGCAGAAAATACAGCAAAAATGAAAATGCCAGCCCAAGTAGTTTCAGGTATTACACATTCTCTTTGCTACCAGTAGCTGGAGTCCAGTTACTGTGCAGGACAGTGGCAGTCAACCTCACTTCTTTTAAGATGGGACACAAACTAAGAGTGAAGAATGTATCAGTGTAACGAGACAAGAGAAATATTTCAAATATCCACAAATGTTAACATTATTACTTCTTAGATTAAAAGACTATAACAAATAATTTCTCAAATCAGAAATTACTGTGCCTTTCTATGCAGTAATTACTGACATTTACAGATAACTCTGGTTATTATTATTTCATTTAAAACAGTTGTAAATAAGACTTTATACCTTCTTGATAGCAAACCTACATTGTTAGTCACATACCAAAGTTAATTCCTTCCCTCTGAGCATAGCTGTACCCTCTTAGAGATAAGTATACACAAATATGGACTGAAGGGACTTATTTCATGTATTTTCAGAGATGTGACAAGGGGGAACATGGGAAATACCAATCATGGAGGCAGCATTTTTTAATCAATACTTTTCCATACTCCATTCATGTCCTCCATATTACCAAGGCATTGGAAAGACACAAAATTGCAGTTTCTAAAAGAAGTACCCACTGAAGTCATAAACAGTTCGATCCATCTTGCTTTTGGTTCTACAATTTACATTGCTTAAAACTGACAGAAGTTTTAAGCAGTGTAAATTGCTTAAAATTCAAATGGGTCATCTGCTTACTGGTCTGAGAAAGACATCTTGGGTTAAAGCTGAAAAGAATTAACATTATGATGCAATCCAAAGCAATAGTTCTGAAACTGCATGGTGGATCCAGTGATGACATCAGCTCATGGAAAAAAAAAAAAAAAAAAAGGCAGAAAAAAACCCCATTTGACCAAAATACAGGATGTCAAAACTTAGAAAAAGTATTTATTGGCATCTCTGATTAAAACCAAATGCTTTCAACTCAGAAACTATTTTTCTGTCAGTTCTGTTTCCTTCTTCCTTCTTCTCAGTAAGGAACCTCTCCTCACAAGGAAGCCAAGCAGTCACCTTCATGCCAGGTCACCAACTATGGGCTCAAAAACTCTGAACCGGTACCACACAGTACCCAGCAGAGCCTGCAGTAATCCTTTGTGGGATGTTCTCTGTTTTTCATTTCAAAACCAGTGTGAATGCCAACACCTGAAATATCCACATCTCAAGGCAAGGTTATTTTATCACTGTCATATCCATCTGTTAAACAGATAAATTTCTAGGAAATGTGAGCACTCTATTTACTTACCCTTTGGGAAAAAAGTAAGGCAGATGCAACAGAAAAAAACCCACATGGGGCTGCTGTAGGACAATACTCAGGCTGGCTTGTGTTCGTCCATTCACTTTCTTTTCTTTGGGAAGAGCTCGGTTTTGAGGCTGTTGACGTGTTGCTTTCTTAAAAACAAAGGTTTCCACTTGTGGCGGAGATACCCAAGAAATACAACTGGGCCAGGGCAGGGAGTCAAGCACAGGCCCACGCTTCTGTTTGGGAGCTGGTGCTCTCACTGACACAGTTTTGGCCCGTGACAGGCAGCACTGTCCCAGATAATGCCCAGACACTGGGAATAGCACGTACCACAGACTGTTCACAGTAGGCAGCTTGGATATGACCATATGCTGTGAAAAGGTTTAGACACCTACACGTGAGCCAGGCTGGGCAACCCAACCACAGGACCCAAGAACCATCCCAGGCCTGGCCTTGGATGATTTTCAACGCTAGTACTGACAGCATTGTAGGAAAGACAACAGACTGATTGAACTCTTTATTTTACATATGAAATCTTAACTATGAGAAGTTGTGGAGAAAGTGGTTTAAGAGTTGTTTACTCAGGTATAAACTGCACTTCTAAAACTCATGACAACCTGAGCTCTGCAACAGAAATCAAACGCTGTTCATGTAGACAGATGCCTGATTTTCAAATACCAATTCTTCATAGCTGAATGATCTGGACATCTCATTGGCTGCTTCCAAAGCTCTGAACTATCCTTCATCATCCTTTCCAATATGCTCCAAACTCGTGTGAAGTTTTTTTTTTTAATAACAGAAGGAAAAAAGCTTCAAAACACTAAATGTTTTTGAGCCATGAAAAAAGCATGTGATAAAATACCACAGTTAACTCCAAAAAATCAACCATATTTTTCCAGTATTATACCCAGCATGAAAAAATAAACCCCAAAATTATACTTGAACTAGAGACAGACTTTAAAATCCCTGAAGAACGGAGTGGGGAAGTCAAATAAATATCTTGGAACACCAACCTAAACATTTCCAATCCTGCTGCATCTTTTTTTGGTAAAGTTAATTGCAGACATGCTCTCATTCTTGCTGGGATTCAGCTGCCACTATTTTCCTCTGACTGCAGCCACGAAAGCCACAGCAAACGTGGCAGAAGTGAATTTGTGCTACCAGTTCCTCCAATTCACAATCCAGTATATTAATCACGGCATTAGTGAATGTACAGAACTCAGCAGTGGCACAGTTGGGTACCAGACACACCCTCAGCTGCCTCAGCTTCACCCACAAGCAAAGGGACAGTGAAGAGGCTGGGGGCAATACCACCCTAAAAGGCTCCCAACTGAGCAATAGGATATATCTGAAGGTAAACTAAGGCTTTGTGGTGAAGAGCAGATGCTTGTTGCTTCACTGATAAAATGTTCCTATATTGTATTTTTCCTGTTGTTCACTGGACACTATTACTGTTTTTCCTTCATTGACTGAGCCAGATATTAAAAAAAAAAAGGGCAAGAGGGAATAAGAAGAACCATGTGTTTCCAAGACTCCAGTTCCTGCCTATTAAAAGAAAATTTAAAAAAAGTTACAGCTACATCCAGGATTCTATTTATCCAGATTTAAAAGTGGGAGCTTTTAGTCCAGTAAAAGAAAAAAATTTAAAGGACCCTCAAGCTTAGTCCTTCTTTAGGACTTCTTTTGCACTGCACAGTATTACAGCACTATAACCAAGTATTGTCTAGATGATTTAAAAAAAAAGAGAAAAATTATTCCAGATGTGAAAGTCTTTGAGGCTGAAGAATTCAATAACACATCAATACTGGAAACATTGTGGGGATTAAAAATAGTAGCAGAAGCAGGTTTTGTGTTCAATTGTACTGGAACAAAAAATGCTGAACACAGTGTAGTCTCCCAAAATGGCTGAGATGTCTCATACAGTCTTTCTCATCCTGAATCCCTTGCAACACAGTTGAACTCTTCTAGGATTATCCAGGTATTCTTTCTTTTTACATGACCTTTTGTATGCTGTCTTCTTCTAGCTGCAGTTCTGTAATCCGTCCTGAGACAGCAGAGTCCTTAACCATTCAAGCCCCAAGCACATGTCCGCTTTTAACCACGTGTTTCAGCTCTAACGTGCTTCAATATGACTTCAGCCCATAATAAAAACACTGTGTCCCATGCAATTGTGTTTTTACCTACACACTCCCATAAGCAAATACTACAATCCACAGTCGCACAACTTCACAATGCTATTCTGATATAAATTTCTTTTATGTGAATGTCATACTGCAATTTTCAGCCAGTTTTTCACAGGACAATCCACAATAAAATGCCCCACAGCTTTTTACATTAGTCTGTAAAGAAAGATGTAAGCACTTGTTCTTGGCTTTAAGTGGTAGCACTGTGCTCCCACAGTAGCAATTCCATTTCTCAAAGTATAATGGTGTCCAACTTCAACATACTAAGTTATATCAATCTCACGTTTGTCAATAATACATAACTTCATGTCTAAATCTAGTACTTTTTTAAGAAGCCATATACAGTATTAGTTTCCTAAACATAAGAGCTTGTTCTAAGACCTAAAGATGAATCACCACTGGAGAACTTCCATCTGGAAACAAAGTACAGTTTTTCCCACAGCAGGAAAGGATGGCATCTAACAAGAACTGTAGTTCATACGCAGGACATTAGACCCAAGGTAGGAAATACAGGGAGAACTTTATCATGTCTGTGTGTGATCAGCAGACATATTAATTTCTTCTGACCCGAAAGAAAACCTCCAATAAAACAGCTATTAGCTTTTGAACCCTTGAAATAGCACAGGAAAAAAAAAAAAAAGCGGGGGAAAAATCACTGCCCATGTCTTGAGCTACTGATACACCAACATTTATATGCTGGAGCACTTTACTGACATGTTGGTTAGAGACGAGACTTGGAGGGCACATATTCATCTAAAGTTATTTCAGGAGAACTGCTTGTGGATACCAGCAAATTAAGCTGCTGCCAGTGCAGCCCCTGCCTCAGACAGTGAAACTGCTGCAGCTTTGCTGCCTGTTCTGCTGAGGCTCCGAGAAGGAACCACTGCTTCTGCCTCTGAGCACGTATGTTCAGCCACCAGCCCAAGGACAGAGGAAGGGCTCTTGTTCAGAAGCAGCATTCACCTCTGCCTAATGCTGCTGGGGAAGTCTTTGAGCCAGCTTTGGATTTCAAAGCTCTTTTGCTTCCATCCAAAAACTTTCTGTATGTCTGTGTCACTGTCTGCCAAATTGATCTTCCCTCTCTCATTATTTTCCCAACCAATTATACGGGTCTGAATCTGCTCCAGTTTTAAATTTGGTTCAGTGGGAGCCAGAGCATTTTGTAACAGAATGCCCCTACAGAGATCTCCAGACACTGCAACTGGAAAGGCACAACATGTTAAAGCAAACCTCAAGATATATACAATAGAGTTTTACTTTATTCACTGCGTATTTTGAGGTAGCAAAGGTCATTATAGTTAATTGTTCCAAGCCAAAAGACATTGTTGTAAATTCAGCCACAGCAGCATGTAATTCATTTCATGAGACTGAATAGAAACATACACATCACAAAACTAACTGGAATAAAGATATCTGCTAAGTCGGTTTAACAACAAAAGCATCGGTGACTCCTTTGAAAGGGTGGGAGTCAGTATAAAAAAGCCAAAACACTACTGAGAAGCAATAAATAAAATAGGATTAAGATTATCTTCTTGTACCAGACAGCTGAGACTGAGCATTAAGAAACCCCACAATACCCTGGTATGATTTAGAAGGCCTCCTAGTGACAGTGATCTGTCCCTTGTCCTTCTTGACCTCAGCTGCTATTTAAGGAATTGGGAGCATGATGGGGAAGGGGCTTGCACATCTGAGCCACAAAGCTGAGGAAAAATCCATGACTCAGAACAGGGGCAACTTGCGCATGCCTATCCCTAAGGGAGCTGCTGCCTCCCATAACATTCCCTTAAGTGGGAAGATTTGTTCAGTTGACGAGTTAGTGTGTTAGAGGTTTTTCCTTCCCCATCTTCTGTGCACGTATATTCCTTTACATCTTTAAATATGCCTACATACACGCACAGACTGCATGCAAAAATAATGACGTCTCTGTACTGATTTTTTACAATTTAAAAGCTACTTCCTTAAATATCTCCGAAAATAAATCATTGCCTCAAGAGATGTTTCCACAGCTAAATTCTTAGGTTCTCTAATGTGTCATATTTAGCCTTTAAAGGAATACGTAGTCCTTGTCCAAATACATTTTTATGCCTATATTTTAGTTATTCCATCAGTGACAAAATAACTTCTTTCCCTTCTCACCCCGTAGCAGTGGGTAGAAACAACAATTGGGCACAAGGTTTTGCTGACCATTCCTTCCACTACACAAAACAATCAAAAGTTTCTGTTGTTATTCAGATCTTATGAAACACAGTAACAGAGGACTAAACCACCATAAATGCTGGATACTACAAGAGGACCAGGCTTTTTGAATCAAAGCTTAATGAAGCAAAACAAACTCAGTGGGAAAACCGTGATGCTTCAGACCAAGTTCATTAGATCCCAGGTACACTGAGGGAAAACCATTATGATTGGTAAAAGGAAGATGTAAATAAAAATGCAAAACTAGTCCTAAATGTATCTTCTCACCCATCCCTCAACTGCCTCTTTTTCCCACAAAAGAATAGCTTGAATACAGCCTCTAAAAGACCAGCCTGTTGGATCCAGATTTTCTGTATGCCTGAGCTGCAAACTCAGCCCTGGAAAGCAGGCATTTTTGTCTTTGGCTGGTGATGACAGCAATTAGCCTATGAACCACTTTTGTTAAGGCAATACTAGAAAAACCAGAATGGCTCCAGCCTTGCTCTTTTTTCGTTGCTTCTTCCCTCTTCCTGCCTTGCAGCAAAAGGTAGAGAGAAACAGCCTCAAAACACCTTCTAGAAAATGGCTGGCTAGATCTCCTTGTATCTAGGAGGAAAGGCAGTTGCTGTACTCCCTCATTTCCTCACTGTCACTCAAAGACATCAGGTATATTGAACACGAGGACCTGCCTCGGGGTTTCAAGGTGATTGCACACTTATGGCTGCAGACGGGAGGCCCCTCTCCAGGACACGTGGCTTCTGACAATGTACTGCAGGCATATCAAACACATCCTTCACCAAAACATGCATTGTGTTATATTCTTCCGCTGACATGCGCTGTCTCATGGAGTTACTCCCTTTCTGTTACCTGGTTGTCCTGATTTTAAAGCGGATTCTCTAATATCACAAAACTTCACGCTCTCCCCTCCTGCCCGTCTGAGAACTGGGGTTACCACTGTACCCTGCAGCACAGCAGGATTTTGACTTGCTTATATCAACCAGATTTCAGGCCTCGGAATGCAGTACTACCATCCTGGCACCTGCAATCACCATCTTTACACTGAAGGCAACCAAAGACACTACTTCATACAGAATGTGGATGATACAATTCTCTTTCTGAGGCTGTGGCACAGAAGCAAGCTAAGCTTGAGGACCTTCAACCTCACATGGTAAAAATGAAGAACATGATCACCCACAATCTTTTAAATCGACAAATCGATAAAGCACGGAAGAAGCATAGAAAACGAGACCCAGACACATGCAGTTCTGTTGTTTTTCATCAAACTACCTGAACTTATACTGAATATATATAATGGAGCATCATTTAAACAAAAAATGGTTTAAGATCCCTCTCCTTTTACTAGGTAATCTGAAAGAAAGACTGTTGATCCCTTGATTTAACACAACTCTCTTTTTTAAGCAAGCAATGAAGATGCCAATGATTTTTTTTTTTTTCCATGCAGGAGACAGATATGCTCACTCCGTGTGTGACAATTTGGTTTAAGTTAAACTGGCAGTACCAGTGAGACTGAAGCACATACTTAAAATGCTTTTCTGAATTGGGACCATACTCTGCATAACTTTCTCTCACAAAAGCTATGTCCAGCTGCTCACTGAATTGTCAGGAGACGATGTGGATATGGAATTTCTTCCATATTTAAAAGCTATGTTCATACCCCAAAAAATACAGTCCAGTTTCACTTTATATAGAGAGGAAAAGAAAGCCTGGTGGCTTAGAAAGAATTAATTCTGTGAGGCCAAACATTCATCTGAGGACCACAGCCACCAAACAGCTTTCATAAGATTTACTGTGGGTCTTTCTACAATGCCAAGGTATTGGTGACTGACTTCTAGCTTAGCCAGAAGGACTCATTATTGCATTATTGATGGGAAACCTTGAGAGAATATGCAATATTTAACTGCATGATTACAGCTGCATGCAACTCTCAAAATAAGTTTCAATAAAAATAATAAAAGATCTCATCAACATTCAAGATATTTTCATATCTAAAATCAGTGTTAATAAGCAATTGAACAAAATTATTTTCAAAGCCATTCAGTTCTGTTCATTTCCCCGCTCCTGACAGAACCAAAGGAAATACTTTTCTACAGATATAAACAAGCATATACTTCCATCATACAGAAAAAAACAGGAATTGTCTAATTGACAGTCATATACCTGAGTGATGATCATAATGACAGTATTAAAATCATCACAAGCACCCTTACCCACGCTTGAATTCTAGTTCATTTACATAAGATGTAAATTTATTGCCACTATCAAGTTTTGCATACAAAAACATTATTTTAAGTGAAATGGTTTCAAAATCAAGTATCTTCTTAATGCATTGTGCTTCATCTCCCCTATGTCATATTTTTGTTGACTATCACTAATGTGCACATGGCATAATTACAACCAAAATTTAAAAACTTATGCGTAACAGAAGATTGGGGCGGGGGGCACTGACAGCAGGTATGAACATACCGCAGGAGAGGCTGACCTTGCCGTTCCCAGAACCACATACACTGTGTGGTTCCTCTTCACCCACAAGAAACATGCTGGGAAGCACAGAATTACTCATCAGTGAAAGGGTGGAAATTTAGGGGTGTATCACCGAATGGCTGAGGATGAAAGGAGCCTCTAGAGGTCTCTTGTCCAACTCACCTTCCCAAATTGCGCCACCTAGAACAGGTTGCCCAGAGCCATGTCCAGACAGCTTTTGAGCATCTCGAGGGATAAGGAGTCTACAACCACCCTATGCAAGCTGTGCTAGGGCCTCTCAGTAAAGAAATGTTTTCCTTCAGGCAGTGCAGTTACATAAATTATTTTATTCAGCATCCAATGGGATGAGGTTCAACAAGGCCAAGTGCCGGGTCCTGCACTTTGGCCACAACAACCCCCTGCAGCGCTACAGGCTGGGCACAGAGTGGCTGGAGAGCAGCCAGGCAGGAAGGGAGCTGGGGGTGCTGATTGACAGGAAGCTGAACAGGAGCCAGCAGTGTGCCCAGGTGGCCAAGAAAGCCAATGGCATCCTGGCCTGGATCAGGAACAGTGTGGCAGCAGGAACAGGGAGGTGATTCTGCCCCTGTACTCGGCGCTGATGAGGCCACACCTGGAGTGCTGTGTCCAGTTCTGGGCCCCTCAGTTCAGGAGGGATATTGAGGTGCTGGAGCAGGTCCAGAGGAGAGCAACGAGGCTGGTGAAGGGACTTGAGCACAAGTCCTGTGAGGAGAGGCTGAGGGAGCTGGGGTTGTTTAGCCTGGAGAAGAGAAGGCTCAGGGGAGACCTCATCGCTCTCTACAACTACCTGAAAGGAGGTTGTAGCCAGGTGGGGGTTGGTCTCTTCTCCCAGGCAACCAGCAGTAAGACAAGAGGGCATGGCCTTAAGCTGTGCCAGGGGAGGTTTAGGTTAGATATCAGAAAGAAATTCTTTACAGAGAGAGTAATCAGCCATTGGAATGGGCTGCCCAGGGAAGTGGTGGATTCTCCATCCCTGGAGGTTTTCAAGATGAGGCTGGACGTGGCACTTAGTGCCATAGTCTAGTAACCGCGGTGGTGTTGGATCAAGGGTTGGACTTGATGATCTCAGAGGTCCTTTCCAACCCGTCTGATTCTATGATTCTATGATTCTATGAAAACTGGATTAAGATACTTCTATTACATGCACCCCTTCCCAATGCATCCATTTTTTTCTCCATTCACGCTTTTCAGATCCCTGTTCTCAGCAGGGTGCAGTTATTTCTGAAGAAGCACTGTATAGCAGATTGCTGAATTGAACTTTAAAATGCTACAAAAAGAAACTTACTCAGGGGAAGGAAAAAAAAAAACAACTCTACAAGATTCTCTTCCTTTCTTGTTTTCTTGTTTCTTTTGGTTTTGGTTTTTGTTTGTAAACCCACCTGCAAAAAGTAACATGGCAGCAGTGACAGTGTACAGGACTTTCAAAACCAGCTTCATACCACATCATGTAGCACCCTCATTCCTGTTGTTCCAAGTTCGGCTCCCCAGGGAATTGTATTTTGTGGGTACTCACATTAACACTGAGGTCTAAACTGAGCATAACACTTGCACTGAGCAGGGAAAAGATACAGGATACAGCAATCATACAACCCAACTCTTCCCCTGAATATAGGCCGTGCTTAAAAATAGGTGCAAGTAACGTGACTCTGCCTCAGCTGGTGCTGAACCCACCGGGGCTGGGAAGTTAACAGAAGACAAGAAGGCCCTTCATTTATTTTTTTTTTTCTTCTTTTCCATATACAAGTGTGAAAGGAGACACGCTTCAGTATGTCAGGGATGTTTTACAGCCACACTGCATGCTGCACATTGTGCTAAATGACAGTGCCAGGGAGGGGCAGGGTGGGAGCAGGAATCTTTATATAGCACTGAGAGCAGTAATTCAGCCCCTGACAGTCACATGAATATAGCCCTGCAGAACACAAACAGTATCTTTCTCTGGTATTAGGCTATTAGGCAGATAAGGCTCCACTTTGGATTTGAAAGACTTAAACTGACAAACGATCTTGTTTTTCTTCACCCTGCTAACCGTGGCACAGGGCTGGAGGAATCTCAGCACTTTCCACTGCTTATATAACAGGTGTACTCATAAATATGCAAAGATGATTTGAAGATACAGTTTCTAATCCACGCTTTATGCCTGAACAATTTAAATGGCTTTCATCATGTAGACAGCATTGCCGGCTCTTTGCAAGCAGTTCCTTTATAATTTTAGGCTCTATTAGCTGTATTTTTGTTTAGTGTGGGTTTCACTTGAATTTAGGGAAAAAAAACAAACACTCACACTGAATGGGGGAATTATTAAGAGAAAAGCATTTTTAGACAGAAAATGGGTGTCATGACTTATCTCCAGATCAGGTTTCAAGACATTTAAGATGCATATTTCTCTGTAAATGGCTCACACTGCATGGAGAACATCCTAACCTAGCTCTAAGCAAACATGATGAAGTAGAAGTAAAAAGCAATAACCAAAAAAGCAAGCATCGAGTATGATTAGCAGAACACATACCACACCAAGAGATTCAGTAGTTAACAAGTTAGTTACTCCAAGACAAGAATTTGTTTTAAATCAACTTAAGAATAAAAGATTTCCATTTTCAGCATGTTGGTCCTGACATGCCTCATGAGTACTCCTTCACATGTGAAAAAAAGAAGCTATTGCAAAAAGAGGCATCACATGAATTATCTACATCCATGATCAAGCACCAAGTCTCCTGCTTAAGAGTACTGCTGGAAAGATCAAGGAATGTGGAGCAGGATGGCAGACTGGGCCTGCCACACCAGGGCCAGATGCCTTTATGGAGAAGCCCTGAAGGTCCGAAATTAAACAATGGGAGGAAAACAGAGAAAGGTGAGAAGAAGGAAAAAATGAAAAGGAACATACAGCGTCTTTCTCCCCCTGTCACATAGAAAGAGGTGATACCAACCATGTATTACCTTTCACAAAGGACCAAAATTTCTACAGAGCTTTTGTGATCACGAGTTGCTTCCAGCAAATTGGTAACAACTTCTGTAAATATGGACAGATTTCCCAGTCCTCAATGAGGGAGGGAGTACATCGTGGCCTGTTGGTCCATATATGTAAACTCTCTGTCTGAAATGCAAAATGTTCTGTTAGAACCACTAGACACAAAGAGAAGAAAAAGTATCTGTTTCTTTCTACATACACCCTAGCATAGAGCCTTAAATACCACAGACTGCTTCTGACTATTCAGACATAGCTTTAAGGGGAAGTATACCCATTACTGCAGTCCTGATGCCAACATGACTTTTGCCATTTATTTTCAGGTGAACTGAACTCCATTCTGAGAGAAAAAATAAATGCAAGAATATTTTCTGGCAAACTTATACTCCCTCCTTATTTAAGCCCCTGAAAATTAAGCTTCAGCTTTTACACTGAAAGTACTCCCATACTGCTATTTTGGGGAGACTTCAGTGACCCTCTGACTGTAATTCCTATTGTAATTTTCCTGTAATTCCTACTGCACTTTCCTAGGAGCCCATCTCCGTGAGGTGTGGATGCTTTATCCTCCCTGCTGGGCTCAGGGGTGGAATGCAGAAACCAGTGAGGGGGGTGACCCAGTCCATGACAACAGTCACAGGATATTTTCAAAAGGAGCCTGGAGAAGAACAGATGTCACGGTATTTCAGAAGGATACAGTTACTTAGATGCTTTAGCCTCTCCTAACTGTAACATAACCATGTGAACAATTTTTGATGAAGAAGCATATATAGCATGCTTTATTATTACTTAAATAAGACATTTAGGTAGGCTCTATCAGCTACCATTTTCAAACTGTTACTTTTTAGAAGATCCTCACTAGCAAAACAACCTTTTATTCTGGGGAAAAGTCAGGGGAGACTTCTTTGGGTGTTTGAGTTAGAGCACATTTATGAGAGAGTAAAAAAACTGTAAAATTCAAACCACAAAGCTGTTTATGTTTAAAAAGCTCATTCTAAGGAAGAGTTGGCTTCTTCTTCCCAATTTTAGTTTAATACAGAACTAGATAAGTTGCTCTGGTCCTAAAAAGGTACAAAGGATCAAGCTGGCAGATGAGGCATGGAGTTATTTCTAGTACATACTGCACCAGAATGGTTCATAAAGGAAGTCAAATCTGAAACTATATTATTTCCCAGAAGTAACCAATTATGACCATGAAGAGCGATGAAGAACCAATGTGCATTTCAAGAAACATACATATCTAATGTGACATTTTTAGTGATGTGTAAAAGATGTAATATTGCAGGTGATATTACCTTACCAAAATGCACAGAAAAGCATTTTGCAGGTCAGCCAAAGCCAGACCACCACCTAGGAATGACAAACAGCATTACACAGTAAGAGGACTTCAAATCGAAATTCTTTAAGCTTCAGAGATGCTGTGGTCTTTGCAGGATCTTCAGGACAGAAAAGAGCCCAGCATATTCCTTGAAAAGTACAAAGAGTTGGTGCATGAACCAGCCTGTGTTCCTGCCAGGACAGAGAAATTGGCACTGATAAAGAAGTGTCCAGGCTTTCTATACTTGTTAGAAAAGTATCCTATGGAGAGAAAACTGTTACAGACTAGATTAACCCGGAGTTACCAAGTCTCCCTGAAAGGTCCCACAGCCAAAGACGAAATTCAAGATCACTGTGGTTATTTCTGGTTCAACGCATCCCACACAAAGCTTCTTCACTTTTCCCAAGGTGACCGCAGTCACCTCTCTCGGCCACACAGAATCTTCTGTAGAACAAAAAACAGACAGGAAGCTGACCTTCAAAGCTGAAGAAGAAATACTGGACTTGCCATGAGCCCTCACCTTCCACAGAAGTACCACGAGCAGACAATACCAGCCAAGGCATCACTGTGCTCAAGAAGAAGAAGAAGCTGCAACAGCAAATATCTTCTCCCACTGCAGACAAAGGAAAATGTCTCTGTTTCACTGTGCTCCAGAAGTGATTGCTGCTGGAGGTCAAAGATATCAGACTGGTGAAGCTCCCAATCAACAAAACAGTTTTCACAGACCTTCAGATGGCATCACAAAGGCACAGAGTCACTTTTACTGCTCCTACACCCTTCACCTATCACCACAACACAGAGAGCAAATCCAAGTTGCCACGAGTGGCCAGGGAGGCAGAAGCAAAGACATCGGAGCAAAGAGCAGCCATCCTGATGAAACCTTCCAATGAGAACTGGGTTTGCCTCCGAAGTAGGAAAGGGCTTCTCATTAGCTGCAAGTTGCTATGCTGGAAAAGTATGGATTCGAGGTGTATTAAAATCACAAATGAACTACACATAATACTAAAAATTTCAAGAAACACTAAAGGTAAATGAAAAAAACAATAATCACAGATCTGTTACCTAAAAATATACACCATGGTCTATATCTACAGTGTGAAACCTAAAAGGAAATATGCAACTAAAGAAGGAAATAATACACTAGCTGTCTTACTGCAACTCATTTCAGTTTTGAGTGCAGACCTCACCTCCCTGAAGCATCAAGGATGCATGAAGGATTAGTCTTCAGAGGAAACACGTGCTCTCTTATTTTTTATCCAAATGATTAAAACGGACAATACCTTTTTGTAAAAACCAATGATCAAGCTAAATACAATAAAGCTTAAGGAAGCTTTTAAAAATATTATTGTTCTGCCACTTCATGCTTATACAGAAGACCCCTGAGCTAATGGTAAATATATGTGTAGTCAGTATTTAAGCAAGTATTATCAGAGCGGCTGCATTGGATACCCTCTCAAACTCTAATGTATGCACATCCTTACAGTGTTCAATATTGACTTAAAACAAATTACTACTGCAAGTAAATGTCAAGTCATCCCTAGTAAAATACTGAAAACATACTAAACCTAAATTTCTCAGCTGTTGCAGTATTTTTTCAAGGTACCAGGAAAACATATATCATAATACTGGACTAAAACATTTATAAAATCCCTCTAAAAAAGTACTTATTGCACTTAAACCAGTATATTTCTGGCCAAGGGCGGATTCAGTGGTTTACCTACTTATCTATTCACATACACAGACTCCTTGCATGCAGTATGTCTTAGAAAGGAGTCTTCTATCCATCCTACTAGTGGGTAGATATTTTTTAGAAAGCTTTTGAATCTTTTTTTTTTCTATGCAAGTGCTTCAGTGTTTATCTAGCCTTACTAATATTTTCTGTCTTATCTCCAACCTGCATTTGTCTTATTTCTATTCCTAGGAGTTCAATTTTCTCATGTTTTGAACTGCTAACGCTGCATTAACTTTGCACTACAAGAAAGTATTCCTCCTTGCCCACCACAAGGCTTGTCAAATAACCAAAATAAACTCCCATCTTTCACCTGGTAAACAATGTTTATTAAGACTGCTTTAGTCCCCAGTGTCCATGCCTCTACTCTCGGTCACTCTTCCAGATCTCTCTTTGCCAAATTCTCCCAAGTCAGTGGTACAGATGCTCTTATGACTGAAGGCAGCGTTTGTAAGAGACACAGACAAATCCTTGTGAGTGGAATGTGTCAAACGCTTTAGCAGCATAAAATTCATAAACAAAAAACGCAAGACTTTTCTTCATCATCATTTAAAAAAAAGTTAAATTTAATTTCTGCTAGTCCCTTTGTTGTTGCTCAACACAACAAATCAACTTTTATCCATTACAACATGAAGCCAACTTAAAGTAGAGGCCAAATAAAAGTACTGCCTGTAACTTCCCTTTTAGAAATAAAAATCACTCCACAATCCAACAGTATTTTTTCCTAAAACAGGTTAAGCCCTCATTTCAAAACACTTAGAAAACTTACAGCATCTTCTAAAGAATGCTTTTTTTTTTTTCCAGACTAAAAAAATACAGCAAATGAAACTGGGCTCTTCCAGTGAATTCAGCACAGAGGTTTGCCATTATCATCATTCAAAAAAGAATAGGGATGTTTCTGCATTTTGCTGTTTCACTAGGTCATTTCACTGTTGTTTGCTCATCCTCAGGCATCTGTCAAAGAAGTGTAGCATTTGAAACACAATTTCCATTTTAAGATTCTTTACCAAAGTTGAACTGCTCACATGTCACCATAATGCCATCATTTTATTTGTTCAAACATTCATCAAAAATACTTTCCCATTACTTGAATGATATTTCTTTCAACAAGGATAAGAGAAGCAAAATTCTAAATTTTGCTCATTCTCCTTGCAATTGTAACCATGCAAAATATGAGTTAATGTGACTTAGGATATCCCCTCAAAAGAAAAAAGGTGAAGTTTCATTATTTGCTATTTCCTTGGGGCATATAGCTGTATGAGACTAGTTACAGACTGTATGGATTTCAGAAGGAAATTTTCTGTACAATTTCAGAACTGTTCCATAATGAGATACTAGAAGCCCAGAGACCAGTTTGGTCTATTTTCTCATCGAATGGCAGTAATAGATGCAAAAGCCCTGTAATCATCCTGCTAATACCACATAACTTTTTCTGGAGGGTCCACACAGATGGAATAGTCTAGGCCTGCTTTCTCTGAGGAGACTGTTGCTAAGGTCTCCTTATTTTGCCAGGCTGTTTATGGACACATGGACATCCGCACAGTAGGAAAAAGAGTGTCAGGACAATTCAATTGGGTCTCTAAGCCAACCAAAAGTCTCTGAACTTCTGCTAGTCTAGGCAAACTTTCAACTACCAGCCTACCAGTGAAAAATCAAGCTCCATTATTTACACTTCAGTATTTGTCACAGAGTTCATTAAGAAACATTTTCCTGACTTCTGAACAGCTCTTATCAGACCAGACTTACAAAATTTTTTTTTATTGTGATCTTACAAGTAGATCAAGCCAAGATTTGAATGAAGAAACTGCAAATAACATAGTTTGGAGATATGGTTTCTGGATCCAGACAGAAATAGGAGCAAACAAGTCTTAATACCCATTTTTACTTTCATATAAGCAGACAACACTCAAAGAATCCCTCTGTCCCCCCAACTGCCACCATTCTGCAGACCCAGCCATACACATAAAAGCATCCTAACTGATGGTATATTAATGATCCAGTCTTTGGAAATCAAACAGCCCCTTCAAAAGTCATAGGAAACTACTTCTCTTCCAAGTTCTCAAGATCCATTATGAGAATCCTTTCTTTCTCTAGTTTTCCAACGATAACCTTGATAGTCTTAAAGAGAGATCATCAAGACATCATATATTTTTCACTGCTGACTTCTGTTGTAAAATAACGTGGCAATTATCCACATCCTGGCACTTGCTGCTGCTCTAAGCACTGCACGTTATGTGTCAAAGAGACTATGCCTATCAAACTGCCAAGAACCAGCAAGCAACCCTGTTCTCAAAAGAGGGGACTACAAGAAGCACCCTGGCATGGCTCCCTCCATCCCCCGAGAGCCATGCAGATGGCGTCCTGGTGGGATTTCTCATGGCTTTAAGGCAGAAGCCGTGGCCATGGTCTTCCCAGCATCTGTCTCAAGCTGTATCAATTTAAGTATTTCTATTCCTATATTTGCTGTTGTATTGCAGAATATCATGGTGTCCCCAGTATGTTTTATACATGTTTTGAAGTTATACTTAATCCTAGTGATAAATAATACTGGTTAGCAAAGCCAGTAAAAAAAAATCTAGCCCTAGCTAAGATTACCCCCAAAAAACCAAAACAGATTTATTTACACAGGTCTAAAATGAGCAATTCCCTGATGCAATGCACCAAGTGGAGTTAAATGAAACCAGTTCCCATTTTTTAGTGTATGTTTACCCTAGTAATACATGGAAAGACCAGAACTCTGCAGAGAGCAATCATGTTTTGGAAATGTCCCACCAGCACCACAGCCAAGGGGAGAATCAGGAAAGGCTCTTCACAGGCCAGGAAAAGACTGCTGCATCCAGAGCCTGCACTGGGGCTACTGACTGCAAGGAGGTACTCAAGAAGAAAGGGGGGAAAAAAAGGCAGGCGGGGGAGGAGAGAAGGCAGAATGGGATCATCAGGAGTTTGGCAAAATTGAAGCTCACCCACCGGGAAGATAGGGGAATATACATGCATAATTTTACATGGATTAAGAGTTTGTGTCAAATCAGTGATGTGCTGTGGTGAATTCTTATACTGCAGTGAGTCATCTTGTCTGACAGTTGCTGGGGAATTAAAGCAGTTATTTTTAAAAAATTATATGTCCTGCTTGATGCGTTATACAAATAGCCTCTTAAAAAATTAAAACGCAGTCAATGCATTTTTAAGTATAGGAGAGCTACAATACATTTAGGATTCTCTGTACCACACCTCAGACATCCATTCTCAGCTACAAAAACCTGAAGGAGTCTATCGATATTCCCTCAGAGAAACTTTCATCTTTTTGATATTCCCAATCCAAATCTTGCCTCAACAATTAAGTTTATTATATCCGCATTTTATACAGCATGAAAATACTCTTCCCTCAGAAAAAAAAATGGAAAACAAAGAGGTGTGCTGAACCTGAATTCCTTTGATACCGAAGGATATTTGGTTTGCTCAAACTCAAAACGACAGCATTCCCCTTCTAATGGATTAACAAAGGCAGGTCAACACCCTTCCAGAGAAAAGCAGCACGTTGACTCACAGCCATAGGTGCACATTGCACGGCTGGTTTGGCAAGGGGAAGCAGTGTTGGCTCCTGCTCTGTGCAGCAGCATCACGCAGACATACCCTGAAGCTGCAAAGGGCAGCTCCTTACAACCCTGCTCTCGTTATAAATACATTGCTTACTCCCTTGCTTTGCCTATAAAACTGACACCCCCTTGGCAATTTTCACACATCCTTGGGAAAAGTGTTTCGAGTATGTCAGTTGTGTAATGCAGTAAAGATCATCTGAATGATCTATTAAGTGTAACCCTTGGGCATCAGTGCTGCTCAACATCAGTTGGCAATAAAGGTATATTTACAGCATGCCTTCAGGACAGCTGTTTTGGGAACATCCTGGAGATTTGCATAGTCTATTTTACAAGGCATTACCATGTACTTCAACTGAATGAGTGGCAGAGCATTCTTTTGACATGACACCACCCATTAGAAGCCCTCAAGTCCAAATAGCACAGTAAAGTCAAGCAGGTAAAATAAATAAATAACTAAATAAATAAATAACCCTTCAAATTTCAGTGCCTTAAAATGCAAATGGTTAATTCATGAGTGAATTGAACCTGGTTTTAAAATAATCGAGTTACAGTCCCTCTCAAACTTGGGCACCATCAGAGAAATAAAACAGCTGACAAGAGGAGATTTATCTTACAAAGAAAGAAAAGTTTCTGTTGCCAGCGTTCTTGATTTTATCATAACTCCCATGGTATCCAGTATACTGTCTTAAAGCCTTAGATCTCCTACGTAACTGACATGAAAATTTCAGCTTTATGTATTTGGAGTAAATTAGTCCTCTCTTTGCCAGAAAAAACAACTGAAAACATGAGCCAACTGCACCCCAATGGCTCAAAAAACAACAAGAAGCAAATGTGAGTATTGAATTTCTTAGTTCATTTCTCACCTAAACTGAGGAAGTATTAACACTCTGTCATTGAGCAGGTGATACCCACTTGCTAAGCAGAGCACTATCTCTCAAGGAGCGAATTAAAAGCATGACTTTGCGTCCCAAATCACAGAGGTGTGCTAGTTATTGAAATTTTCACACTTTGAAACCTTACTGCGAGTGAAGAGCCGGCTGGCAAATATTATGGAGAAATAATAACTAAAGGAGTTAACGACACATTTCTGATCCCAACCCAGTGACTACATGCAGACAACAAAAGACAGAATTTATACCTCATAAAAAAATAAACCTGGCCAGAAAATGATTCAATCAACCCAAGTAATATTACCAAATATAATCAAACCAGTCGATACAACGAAAGCTGAGGACCAAATTAATTAGGTGACTGCACATCCAGTGCCTTTGGGAATCAGTAACCACTCATTAAAGATCTGCTTGAGAGTCTTTCTGAAAGTGCTCTTTGGAGAAAAGTTCAGACTTTCAAAAAAAGAAACCTGCTATGCCTCATATGTTTAAAATGGAAGAGGACTGGAAGGATAGTGTGGAATATAGGGAGAACAGTTTCTGAACAGGACGGTTTTCACATTTTCCATGTGGCGTCTGTGGTTCTTTACATGTTTCTGCTATGTTATCTGACACTTGGATAAAACACTGGAAGAACTATAGAGCATCTTTTCCCAACTAATTTTGGTCCAGGAAGTAATTGGAAGGACAATATAACCTTGTATACCATAAACTGAAGGTAAAATGAGAAAAGGGGGTGGGTTTTTTTTTAATTTTCAAGTGTTTTTAAGAATGGAGGGCTTGTAGAATTACTTTTTTATAATAAGACAGCACATTTCAGGACTCATGGTTTTATTAAATCAGTTCTTCAGTTAAAAACCCCCAAGCTATTCTAAAAAACAGGATGATTCATCTATTTCCACCCAGTACAATTTTATACATCGTTAGAAAACTAAAGCCTCGTAAAATTCTAAGCAGCCCTGAAGAACAGCTACTGCAGAGTGACATGTTGATTGCATCAGCCTAGAAGGGCTAGTTCTGAGCAATGCAAGCTTTAGTAGGCTCAGTGGAAACTACTGGAGTGTCAAAGAGCATGTATGCAACATACCAGCATCAGGCACCTTCACTCAAGCACAGCAAAACAAATGTCCCCGGAACATCTGGTAGGATAAGGATGATTCCACAACTTTTAATATTCATAAAAATTAAAGTGCTGTTGAGCCCTTATGTCCTGAAAAACACAGAAGCAATTTTCCCTTCCCAAAATGACATGAAAGCCACATCCAGAAGTGTACTATTGATGTCTTAAGCTGAATATAGTGTTACATGCCAATACATCACTGTGAAACTCATTCTCAACACCCTTCAGAGTGCCAGCTGCCTCTGGCACTCACTCCTTGTGTGGGGCAGGCTACCTGCACACAGACATGGAGCAACCTGGTAAGGGTTTCTGGTTCTGACTGATCTTCACCTGACAAATCACAACAATGAAACTAACAAAATCGAAAATGGTTATTCTGATTTGCATCCATAGTACCTTTTAAATAGTTATGTTTAAACCAAAAAAAAAGCCCATTCAGACCACAGCAAAGGGAAGGTGGAAGGCATGTGGCTTGCCCACAATAACCAACAGGTTAGGACTGCCACAGAGACGAACTTCACAGAACACCAAGTAAGCACCTTCCTGACCTTCTTCCTCCCTCTCAAGCAATGAGAAAGGCACTTGGCTCTATCAGCTACCAAGCACATGCTACCTGTCCGGCAGACACTTCCTGAGGCTCTCCTGCCACATCCCTGCCACCAGTGAGGCTGTGCCAGGTGCGCAGCTTAACAAGAACACAGAATTTGGCTACAAGGTGGGGGAAACTGCCACGGCCAAATTTAAACGTGTGATGACTACCAGTGGAGACTGTAATTACAACACCTGCACAGTGCCCGCTGTGCTAGTGGCACAGTACCCAGCAGTCTGGTCACTGTCACACGGACACCAGCTATTTTATGTTCAGCTTTGAGATGCACTGCGTGGGCAGAACCCACACTATCACACTTCCTAGAGCTCGGAACGACATAGCTTTAGCTCACAGCCAAGGAATAACCTTGCAATAATCCTGCTGGTGCTCCTCACTTTTCCACAAAGCAGCAGCTCTTTCAGAAGCTGTTCCTAAAGCTGCACTGTCCATAGCAGGTTTTGGCACCAGAGAACCATGCTGCTTGGGTACAAGCAGCAGCTGTAAGACCCACTGCACTCAGTGGCACCAGAAATGAAAAACTCAGTCACAAACAACGCATGCAATGATTCGGCCATGCAGCACTTGAAAAAACATCTTCCTGCCAAGTCCGATTCGGGAAAGCACTTTAAAAGGGGGCACAAATTATGGCAGTCACTCAGCCCCCAATGTCATCAGTGAGACCCAAACACACATTTAAGGATGCAGTTGCCTGCCTATTGCCTTCAACAGTTTCCTGCTTCACAGAAGCAACAGAGACACCCTAATACGTCATAAGCATGACACGTTTTAAAACCTCAATCTTGTGAACTTTTATGCACGTGCATAAGCGTATCTCAGTGACTGAACTCTGCTGAAGGCACTGGACTGGCTCATTATGGACTGGCCAAGTGAAGCACACGCATAAGGTACTGCATGTTCAGGGTGTAAAGATGCACAAAGTTGCCTTGAAAACCATTTAACTCAAGAGTTAGTGTGGCCAGAGTATGAGCAGACTTCTATAGCACAGCAAAACTGTACAAATCACCAATCCCACTATCTGTAGGGACTAATTTTGCGAACTGACCAAAAGTTGCAACATGGGTGCCTAAAGGTAGGAGCTTTAAGCAGTAAATTCATTTTCTCAGGCACTGAACACTGTCACACACTTGACTAAGAACACATCAAGACCATCTTGGGGGAAGACATTGAAAAGGATGCTGCCCTTTCTCCACCTGCCTCACAACTCCAACTGATCTTCATTTAGGCTGCCACAGTCAGGAAACACGAGCCATCCCATCTGCCTGGTGTAACATCAATGGTGCAGAAGGAAAGATATTGTCAGTGGGTTAAACTCATTCCAGCTCTAGCTGCAGGGAAGTTACAGCAGTGCAGATACAAATGCCCAATTTCAAACCATGTCCCACTTCCTCAGAGCCTTCTTGGATTATGCTTACAGCAACAGAAACTGCACCGTAAAACTGTATTACAACTTTGGTACACTGCATTAGCATATTTATTGAAGGTCTGTGCCAGTTTGATTTGGGGTTTTTTGCAAGCATTTACTAACAGCTGTTTTAATTAGTATCTCATTGGTGTGTAGACAATGAAGAAGCACACCAAGAAGCATTTTCTGCATAAAGTGGCAATGTTACATATACCATGACATACACAGTCCTTTCTCCCACCCTCACTACCGTAGATGAGGACCAATGGACAGGCAGTGCATCACAGAAAAGCAATATTGTATTTAACTCCTCTTATTTCAAGTGTTCAGGGCACCCTCAGGGAGGAGGAGGCACAGAAATGAGAGCCACATGCCATCTCAGTAGCTCATTCTCTTCACCCTCAAAGCGTTAAAAGGAAAATACAATGTCAACATCAGCTCCTCCCTGCTGATGAAACTGGCTCCAGCGCATTTTACTTTCTGGCTCGGAGCCCTTACAAACCGTTACAAAAAGACAGAAGACAGACAGACAGCTCAATATATCGACCACTTCCAATAACTAATTTGGGACATGCTGGGTCATTTGTTCCTTCTGTAAAGTGCTGTAGTCTCTCGGTGGTGAATGAACCTTGACATCTGGGGGGGGTTTAATAAAAAAAAAAAAAAGGGGGGGGCAGCTAAAAGAAGATTTGCATTTCAGGAAAGAGCCAACCCTAGCATGAGTATACATAAATACTCCCCACTCTCTTCCTCTGGGAGACAGAGATTCATCCGATACACTAAAATCGTCTCCACGACTCCGGGCGCTCAATGCCCGTCAGCGAGGGCTACTGACAGGCACTCATCGCTGCCTGCCTGTCGCTCCTACCCCGGCGCCGAAACACATGGAAACGGGGAGCGGGAGCCGGGCTGAGGAGCGGAGGGCGGGCTGGGGCTCCTGCTCATCCTCCCTGCCACGGCAACAGCACGGGCTGCGTGAGCGCCTTCCCAGCCCGGGCACCGGCGGAGCATCACAACCAACCACGCCAAGGAACCACCGCAAGCTTTCAATTGCACATTAAGAAAAAAATACCGCAATTTAGAAAAAAAAAAAGGAAAGAAAAAAAAAAAAAAAAACCAAATATCGTTTCCTCTGAGTGACCTGAGTGGTATTGTCCAAAACGACCTTATCACGGCGTGTTTTGTTGCAGCTGACACACACACACATACACACACACGCTGCGTGGACTCCGTGGGAGTCTGTCGATGCGGCCACGGCGGGGTTTGGCACGCAGGTAGCACGGCACGTTTCCGCGAAGCCG
>VXAY01004854.1:1586656-1609175 GCA_013399855.1 Oxyruncus cristatus | reverse complement strand
GGGAAGGTAGTGGTGTGTCCAAGGCAGGTGGAGATTCAACACCAGCACTCCGAACCCCCTGCGCCCCCTTTTCCTTCCCCACCTGCTGAACAACTTCCAGAATGCCCGTTTTCAGTTCCATTCTCCACATACAGCCAATGGCGGACTACATAGTTTCAGGTTAACAGTGGGACTTGATGATCTTAGGAGTCTTTTCAGACACAAATCTGTTCTATTCTATTCTATTCTATTCTATTCTATTCTATTCTATTCTATTCTATTCTATTCTATTCTATTCTATTCTATTCTATTCTATTCTATTCTATTCTATTCTATTCTATTCTATTCTATTCTATTCTATTCTATTCCAAAAAAAGCCATGGCAATTCTGGCACGTATTTCACAAAACCCTGGAGGCACGTTTCCATGAAAGAGTAGCACAATCTTGATACAACGAAGAAGAACAAAGTTGACACTGTACTGTGTCCATGCTCAGCACCAGCATGTATCAGCTGACACCAAGCCTATATCTGGAGAGCATAGTGAAAAGGACTTTAAAATAGTAAAAAAGGACTCTTAATTACACCACTCCAACATAAGAAGGAATGTTTTGAAAACATTTAATAAAACTCCCTTTTACATCAACAAATATATTCCACAAGGAACATCTTCCTTTTTCTCTCTGTACATATTCCTGTCTTCATTTGGGTTGGGGGTTAGTGGTTTGTTGGTTTTGTTTTTTTAAAATGTCTCGCAAGAAGGAAGGAGCAAGATACCACAGCACCTATGGTTTCAAAACCTCTTGAGAGTCCCAATGGTAGAACAGGTCTTAGTGGAACACAATGTTAGCAGAAAGGAAAAGTCATAATTATCCCCAGGCCAACCTTGACTTACCAGCTTACCATTCCAGCCAATGTAGGAGTTTCTTCAAAAGATAAAGCTTAGGCTGCCACTATACTAAACAAAGTAGTTTTTTAATACGCTGTGGAATGAAACCAAATTACATCATGTTACCAGCTGTGCTGAACAGGCATCTGCACACAGGAGCCATTCCTGCAGTATGTGTAGGGCTGGTGGTTTCTCCTGTTTTTGCTGGTTACCAGCCCCAGACACAGGAGAGCTGTTTACACCCCAGCATCACTCCAGCCAGACCAGTGGCAGAACTGGTTGGGATACTTTGATGAGTTTGCCTGCCATAAACAAAGCTTGAGCGCACAAAGTCCCTTGGTTTTATGTTGCTGCTATTTGTTTTACTGTCATATATGTTGCTTTCTAGTAACCTCTTCTGGGCGGCTCTTCAATGCAGTGAGGAGGAGAGCCACCTGGTCAGCCTCCCTTGAGTAGGGCCATTGCTTTTAGCAGCATGGTGACACACACTGTTTAGGGCTGTACAAATGCCTCTCCCCCAGTGCTGTGCTACACAGGGGAAGGGTTTTTATCTTTTGTTGAGCACTGCGTGTTTCGAATACAAACATTAAAAAAAATATCCAGGTCTCCCTTGTTCATTACCTCCAGACCTAAACAAAGAAAAGCAATTAAATCCAAATATGCTCCAGGGTTCCTACCTGAGAATCCGAGTTTTGTTTGTTTGTTGTGTTACATGGGATGAAATAGGCTGAAAGTATCAGCCTTCTGCAGGAGCAGCTTTTTCAAGTATGATGGAGGCAGCCAAGAGAGAGGCAAGGGAAGGCTTTGCAGTGATCCAGCTTCTTCTGCCTATGCATATCTCCGAGTTGCACCTTTACTTCCCTAGTCCTGATAGGAGCTGATTATTTTACTCATTACCTGACTGTTACAGAGTCTGTATTGCTAGCATTCACACCACTTTCCAAATTTTTCCTTTCATGAAGTTCCCCAAAGGGACCTAAAGAGAAATAGTTCAACGATCACATCATTGTGCCTGAAATATTCTTGACTCTTCCATGACGTGCCCGGGGTTTCAGGTGTTGGGTGCTTTTAAAGGAAGAGCAATCCCTTGGGTTTGGAACTCATCCAGAAGAAATGGAAATGGCTGCATTCAGCAAACACTCTGCCAGGGATGTGTCCTGGTGGTAGCTCCTGTGGATGGACTTTGAGGGGCTACAGAGGTCATGCCACCACTGGGACTGGGTACAGACTGCAGTGAGTGCTGTGGGAGCCTTCATGTGGGACTCCATCAGCCAAGCCCTGGCGCAGGGATGCACACAGGGCCATGGCAACCTCCCTTGGAAAGCTCATTTGTTCGCCTTGGGCTGATCACAAGAGGTGAGATTTCTTACTTATGCAAAGTATCAGAGCCCAGGTTCCAGGAATGAAATCTCAAGCATATAAATTTGCACAATGGTTTTAATGAAACACTGAAATTCCAATGAAAAACAAGCAAGTCAGGAGATTTGACCTAGCTGGTTTTAATTCACGAATTCTTTCAGGTTTATAGGTAAGATTTGGATCCTAATCATCCCTCAGAATGAGGGATGGGAAAGTTCCAAACTCCAAGAAGAGCGGGATATTATTTGTATTTTGGATGCAGTGATTAATTAGCATGGTCAGCATTTGTAGAATGCTTTTCTATCAAGATATGCTTTCAACAGACCTGGCCATAGTTACATGGTATATGGTTTATCTGCCTTAAACAGCAGAAATGAGTCAATGATGCCATTACAACAGAGACCCTGGCCAATAAATCTTACAAGTGACTTTGTACAAAAATGCTTTTGTTAAAATGACTTGGATTATTGACATGCAAGGACCCATTTTAACTTCACGGAAATTTTTTTTAAAAAGTGTATTTTTACTCAACAATGCTTATGTAGTTGTCAAATCCTACTCTTGACTATGCTCGGTACAGATCGTGTTGCAGTATTGGTAGCTGAGAAACCTCTGAAGGACCACACAGAACTGACTAGATAAAAATTTCCTAGTTCTCTCACAGCAAAAGTTGTGTCTCATTTTGCAGAGATTTGTCCCAAAGCCAGGTCTGTGCTAGAAAACATTCCCAGCATCATAACTTTAGGAAGGGGACAAGGCACTAAAGATGCTTGGAAAAAATAAAAAGCTCTTGTATGGAGTCTGTTGCCTTAACCTAAAGCAACCTTAGCAAAAGCAAGAGGGCCGTGCCTGTGAATGAATGGGTGAGCTTCTCTTCTGTCTGTGGGAGGGGGGAGTCGACATTTGGCCAACACTGCACAAAAAAAACTAAAGCCAAAAGCAGGAGGCATTCATAGAAAAACAACAAAAATAATCAGCTGCCTGGAGGGACTGGGTTGTAAGAGTGCTTACTCAGCTTGAGAAGCAACAGCAAGGGATGGTCCAGATAGCTGCCCATGATTATTTGAAGGGTAGAAACCCTGAGGAAGTTGAAGCAGGGAAAAGAGCAGGGAGAAGAGGATATAACAGAATAATCTAATGGAAATAAGAAAGGCAGCTGGAACATATATCAGGGAAAGCTTCCAGGGGATGAGCAGCATTAGACTGCAGAAGAGGCTCTCAAAGGGCATGGTGGAATCCCCATAATTGGAAACGTTAAAACCAGAGTAGACAAAGAGATCATGAATATGCTGTAGGAAATAATCCTGCCATGGGATGGGATGAACATGCTTGTCTGGCATTGCTTATGCAAAGATGTACTGCTTTTTTTTTTTCTCCTATTGAAGACAATTTGTTTTTTCCCCCTTCACCTCTCCACTTCCATTCCCTCTATTTGCGTCTGTCTGCTTGTGTCTCATAAGCAGATCAGGAAATGCATTACTCTTTTGCAGTATCTGCCACAAATGTGGCTCGATGGCTACCTGCTGCCAACTGTAAATAGCAAAAAAAAAAAAAAAAATCATTTATTAGATACATTCATCAAGTTACCTCTGAATGGCATGCAAAGGGTTCTATAATTATTTCCAAGTTGGGTTCTAATTTCTTTTCACACTTAAAAATCAGATCATGTTGGGTTTTCTAATTCCTGTCCTGGGGAAACAAAAGAGGATAGGGAAGCAAAAAAGGTGGGGAAGGGGAAGGGGAAGCAGAAGAGGAAGGGGAAGAGAAAACAACAAGGGAAGTGAGGAGAAGCCACTCAGCACTTGTCATGTATGATTTTCATTCTGTGTTGTACCATCCTGGCAAGTACCATGTTCCATTTCTCCAAGCTGTTTAGACACCTTAGATCCCTTTAATTACTGTGGGTGCGTGTCAGATGTAAATTGCTGCGTATCTTGGCATTTGTTTCTCTACCTTAATACTTTGAAATTATGTAGATGCCCTTCTCTTAATTCACTGTAGTTTATGAAAGTGAATCTGAGGGAAGCCAAATGAATACCGTGGATAGACTGATCTACTCAGTGTACAGAAGAGTGTGTGAGCAAATCCTGGACAATTGAGAGGAACCTTCATGATCTTCTGTCGTTTTCTTCCTTTGCACCATTGCAAATGATCTCTGGTAGTGAAGGAGCTGCGAAGTTCCATTCTCCATCTGCCCCTGTGCCAGAGCTTTCTGACCTCGTAGCACAGCTGGCAGCAGGGAACATAAATTCTTGCCTGAGCTCCTTCTGTGCATAGTTTGGCATATTAGTTCCCATGCTGATGAAACTGGATTTGAGCTAAGATGCGCAAAAGGGAACTTTCTTGGCTAAAAGTGAGGTACTGCATGGGAAAACGAAGGAAAAGGAAACCTTGGGAAATATAATTTCCCTTAATATATTAGGTATTTCTCTCTCCACGTTACATTTCCATTGTTCTTAAAGGAACAATTTGATTGCTATCAACTTAAAAGTATTTTTTACAATAGTATTTTGTGCATTTGAATAATTTTCATGCCTTTTTCATTTTATTAAAAGCAAAAATCTAATAAAAATCTTTTACTGGCACAGTTTAAATTAACTTTGATTTAAAAGTTGGTCCCACATAAGACGTGTTTATTAGGCTCCTGCAGTCTGGCGAGGCTTGTTTACACAGAAAAAAGAATCTCTCCACTGCTGCATTTCAGATAGGAATTTATAACACATTTCACAAGTCCAGAGAAATTGAGGGAACTGGCATCTGAAGATAGGAGACATCCCAATATTCTACAAGGGTATTCTGCAATGTACTACAAGATCCCAATGCATACACGTCCACAGCTGGTCTCTCACCACACCACACGTCTTATAAGGATAACAGTTGTTCGCCCTTTCATCAAGGTTTGAAGCTTCAGTAATGCTTCCAGTTTTGTGAAAAGTCATCAGCTTTTCTTCAACAAAATTTCTTAAACTATATTCAGTGAATTTTTCAATCTACTGAAACAGAGACATGAAATGGAGTGTTTGAGAGTAAATTCCCTAGAGCAAATTCCTTTCCATTTTTTTTCTGTTTTCCGGTAATGTTTTTTTAAGGAAAACCCCCATGTATGGACAGGGAACTGGTAATTTTTAATAGCTTGCCCTCCATTATATTATAATTTTTAGCAAAAAAAGTCAGATTGGTGCTTCAAGGTGTCCTACAAAACTGTTGGCACATTGTCAAACCAATATAAGTAATATTCTGTCACTTAATATGCCTCTCTGTGATGCCCATCTTCACCTTTTCTAGAGAACATTAAAATTGTAACAGTTCAATGCTTAATGAACGCACAAAAATAACTTTTAATACCTGGAAACCATCCCAAGATTCTTCCTACTAACGTGGATAAACTATTTGACAAGGCTTAACATTTTCATGGATACGCAGTAGACAAGAAATGTCCCTAAAAATGTGGCATTATTTGGGAAATGAGGAAAAATTACTAATTTTTTTATTACAAAAAAAAGGTTATTTTAACCATTGAGCATTTTGTCCAATTTGCACTGTCTGAGATAGGTTAAATCCATTTCAGGTTGATTATTATCACCTGAAGTTAAGGTTAAGATTGCTATCTCCAGTGATGATCATTGAATCACCATTGAATGTTCACTTTTGAGTGTTTCTGATATTTTGGGATAGTCCTAGGAGAGTTTCATGCTTTCTGGAAGATAATCAAGATGATAGGTTACTCTTTGTTAGCGCAGAGTAACAGATGTATATCCAAAACTTTTAAATAACTCTGTGACTTAAAAAATCAGTGGTCACAGAAAAATTACACTCCTCTCAATCTTCTCTTAATCAGTTTTCCCAGCTGACATGGGAGCTAGTTTATTACCATTAAGACTTAGAGCATTTATGGTCCCAAGATGTAGAATTTGAATTATCAGTGACTCTTGTAAGCAAAAATAGTGCCTTGCTCCCACATCCAAATGACCCATCTGAACAACAGTGGAAACATTCTGAAACGCTTTCACAATGTCTGTGGCAGCATCTTTATGTTTTCAATTTTATATTTAGCAACAAAAACAAACAAATAAACAGCAACACAAAGAAAAACTTAATTGTGTTCTGAGAAGCTGTGCTGTAATTATCTTTACAATCTATTCCTACTGCATACTGTCTTACATCTGACATTTACGATTAGCAGTTTTGCACAAACGGTAGTAAATGTATGACAATTACTGATCTCACTGCTTAATTGCATCAAGTAATTTCTTCTATCTTCCTGAAAGTAGAAAGTCTTTGCATTTCTGAGGCAGTGACTTGACATTTGAGAAAATACTGCTGTCATCATCACTTTCACCATCGCAATCCATGTAGCCCATGTAACTTGGCCAAGTACAGATAAATAATATTCAGTCTTAGCTCTTTATCACTTTTTAGTCTGTGCACCTCAGTGCTGCCTCAACCAGAGCTAAATACTTGCTCCAAAAAACAAGTACACATTTTGGTCAGGCTCCAGCAAATGTAGTGCATCCTCAGGGATGCCTTCTGGAAAGTCAACGCTCATATTATTCCTCCTAGCTGTCTCAAGATCCTTGTCTTATTCTGGCCAGGCTCTTCACCTCTGAGCTCTTTCCATAGGCAAGCTAATTTTTTTATTTTTTTTTTTGAGAAAACCTTCTAATTTGATCCTGTCATGAAACTCCCATCCCTGTTTTTCTCTTAGGAGCCATTTCTTGCTTCCAATGTTACTATGAGGCTCTGACAGATGCCTTCAACATTTCTCCATACTCAAGTTCGCAGTACCAGCTTCTGTATGAACTGAAGTCCCTTAGGGTTTGCTGAAACCAGGAGGAAACTGAGAGAGCTGTACTAAAGTATTTCTCTGTAGAAATACTTTTCCTGAAAGATCTACTTTGATACTGTCTTTTTAAACTTTACCCTGCAAAAAATATTCGCACTGGTCCTTTGCAAAAAAATCTTGCCAGGGCTTAAATGACCATTAATTAAATGGTCCAGAAGTTTTCTTCTTTGCATGCCATTACCTTACTTGGTTTATGAGTGCAAAACCCAGGGCATTAAACTAACTTGATTCTGCAGGCAAGAACTCCAATATGAAGCCATATCCCCACTTTTTACATAAGGTGCATGATTTAGCTCTGCCTCAGTGTAGCACAGAAGAGGAACTTTTTATTTGTGATTTTGTGTCAGTTTTTGTTAAATAGTTTCATGGAAGTTGAATTCAGTTCTGGAAACAAGATTAGCGAGCAGTTGTATTCATCTCTGTGTGCTCTCTTCAAATGCTTAGGTCATTGATTTAGTCTTCACCCTGCTTACAGAGCAAATCAATGAATTATGATGGGACTCGATGATCTTAGAGGTCTTTCCCAACCTAAATGATGCTGATTCTGTGAATTAATGTGTACTTCTGAAATTAGAGATCGATGCTAGGTGTCCGTGGCACATGAACAAATGCACTCTGCAGTGAGAGTGGTCACATCTGGCAGCAGAGGGGGACCAAACAGCTGGGCAGCACCAGTGAGGGCCTCAGACAGGGAATGGCTCACCACACTACTGCTTTTCATTGTGCATGGACTTTTTTGTTTCTTTTTTAAGCAAAAAAAGGTTAATATTTGACTATTTGTTTGGCTGAGTCTCCTTAAAGGCATGAGCTCAGTGGACCATTTTAATAACACTAGACAGTGCTTCCTGCCCCCTCTTATCTCTGGCCCTGGGAGCTGTTCTTACCAGAAAGTCCAAAACCACAACATCACTGGCCTACAACCCCATGTCAGCAGCTCAGATTAATCATCCTGATACTGTTTAACTTTCAGCGACAAGTTTTTGCATTTGTGTTTTAAATAGTCCAGGAAATTCAGGACGGGATTGACAGCTGGGAACTTCAGTTCCCAAGTTTAAAATTACTTTTTTCTTCATCTTCCTAATGCTTTTAAGTACAGACACCTGTCTAAGGTATCTTGTCTTCCAGAGGCATTGGAGCTAATGGTGAAATCATTTTTCTGGGTCATCATCATCCAGAGAACAGGGTAACATCTAGCTGTGTAGAAACATAATAAGATTTACTTACATCATCAGGTGTTGTGAGGATCAGTTATTAACAGTATTTGCATATTTATCCAGGGAATGCCATGAATGCCACAGATACCATATTTATCATACGGTAAAAGTTTTTTTGGCAACATAAGAAAATAGTTTTACTTAAGAACTAAGACAATTCCTATGCTCTAAAATACCTCAAGTACTTCCTTCTGGTTTTAAGAATGTCCTCGAGATTTTACAAAAATGTCCTTTCACCATAATTAAGACGGGTTGCTTTTCACTTTCTGTGATTTAAATCTTGCCTTTTCAAGAGAGCAAGAGAAGCTTAGTATTCTCCAAACAGGGCAACTCTGCATCCCAAGACTGGTAGTCTTTCAATCACACACTTTGATTTGGCTTCCTTCTCTTTTCTTGCTCTATTTCTACTGTTTCTTGATTGGATTTTTAACTGACCTATTTACTGACCCTTAAAACCTCTCCTGTGTCACTTGAATGTTATCAGATGTATGTAGTGCTGAACCATTGCAAGTAACTGAGTGCCCGACCTCGGGTTTGTCTGGGTGATAGTGAGAAGGGAAAAAAATAGATGGGTTGAAATTTGAACCTTTGGATGTTTTTGATACAAGCCTGTATATGAACATCTTTGATTTGATGTGAGGTCTCTGGGTCGCATGGAAGTAGCTTACAGGCTGCTTCTAAGCAGTTTTAACTAAAAACTATCTAAACCTCTTTTATTTAAAATTAAACTGAAGTTATATCAGTTAGCTTGCCTCAGTTGGGAACAAATCAAAACTAAGATGAAGTAAAAGGCTCTTTATCACTAACTCAGAATGGCTACAGCAGTTTAATTGGTGTGACTGTCTGTAATAGAGAAGACTTAATGTCATGCACATTGAAATAATTTATTCAGATGAAATTCTGCCTAGGGGAAGGTTTTGAGTAATTATTTCATTTTCCTCAACCTTCTCTGTGTAGAAAGTTTGTTAAAAGTCCTGATGCTTTGTCACCTTTGGCAAGAAAAATTTCTTCTCATAGGAGTTAACTTGCGTCCTTGGCTTTCTTATATGTAATTCCTCTGAAACAAACAAACAAACAAAATTCCAAACTAAGCAAGTAAAAAACAGGTTTTTTATTGCAGGAAAGTATTTGATTCACAGTTTTTTCAATATTTCACATCTATCTGAGCTGTGATGTTGATTCGGCACAGGTGAGGTAACTCCAGATGTTTTATAATGCTTTCTGGGAGTTCATCTGCAAAAAATCCTGACGTGACAATTTCACACATCCAAAGGAAGAGGATATTTTCATTTCTTTAGCCCAAGTAGTCAGTCAAGATCTTGCTTGAGTGCATTTGCAGTATGAAAATACAGTTTACATGAATGTGATATATTCTTTCATGTAATGCTTTCATTTAGCAAAGACCTTGGTTTCTGAACGCACCAGGTATAACTCTTCTAGATCCCCAGCTTCATCTTTCAGTTCTTAAACCAGATGTCTTTGTCTTTGCTGCCTAATCCACACTTCCCACATCCCTTTGTGCCCTGGGACCCCAGCTGCCAGACTGGGGACCTTGTGGTCCTTGTGACTTTGCTTCTGCAGAGACCCTGCTCTCTGATCTAAAGCCTTGGCCAGGGCTCATCAGTCCTAGGGGCTTTCTTGCACCTTCTTCTCAGCCTGAATGAGGGATCAGCCTGAGCTGAGACAACCGAACAGTCCAGGACCTTGAAGTGACAATCAGGAGAGAGTCCGGAGCCCTGTGGGTCCGATCACTCGGGATGGTGTTGAAGGAGCTGCTGCTGGTGGTGAGGAAAGAGCTGCTGGCTCTCAGGCTCAGCCCAAGCAAGGGATGTCAAATGCTTCAGCTCCCAGGAACTGCTGTTTACTCACCCTTCCAGGTAACATTAATGGCAAGATCCAGTGACATCTGTTCACCCTTTGACACCTGACTGGCTCACCACCTGCCCCATTATTTCAGCTGTCATTTTTCCGGAAACCTAAAAGGATGAGCCAAAGTTTTGTCCCTTCGTGCTTGTTTCTCTTACAGAAAGGGCAGTAAAAACCTTCTGTGTTGTCTTGCTTTCAGTTACCACAGGTCAAGAAATGCTTTTTATGTAGCTTGAAAGCATAAAATAGATGTTGCAAAACAAATCTCTGTTATTGTATGTAATGGATACTCTTCAGTGAAATAGCCTTTTTTTTTTTTTTTTTTTTTTTTTTTTTTTTTTTTTTTCACATTACAGTGTAACTACTCCTGGACAATTTTTCTTTTTATTGGAAACTACTTGCAGTTTAGGGAAAGAGTAGTGTCTGGGGCACAATTAGGATGGATGAATTAATGGAAAGGCATACAACAGGAAAAAACACTCTGTGCAATGCAGGTATGATTGATTGTTTTAGGGATATCACATTAAGGTTAAATTACCACTGTGAACAAAGTGGCAGTTAGAAACTCTTGCATTTCTCTGCTGTCATTTCTGTGATCAACTCAGAATTTCATATGTCTTGTTATGTGGCTGTATCATGGAAGCGACATATAGACAGTTTTGCTTTTCCTTAAAAGATCTAGATTGTTATTGTTATTGCTATTAGGAATGAAATTCTATGATGTTTTTTCTAATACAGACTTAAATGATACTAATAAAACAAGGTACTTAGTTCACTAGTATGTAAATAAACCATTAAAATAATCCATATATAATTCTAAGTCTAATTGGCAGTATATTAGGAGCCTGAGTTTTTCTTAGGGAGACAGAATAAATACTTACAGGTTTCAACTGGAGTTATATATGTTGTGGAGTGATGTACTAGATGACTGCTGAGAATTTTGCTTGGTTTGGATGTGTCCTTTTTGTTCAAATATGAGATTAAAAACGTACAATTTTTTCCCTCTGTTTCTTTTTGTACTGTAAATATCCATCAGAATTGTTATATTTGGCTTTCCCTGCTGGAGGGTAAAAGAGAGAGACACCTTTTTACTACCTTCCAACCCTAATAAAGGAGTGGGGATTTCAACCCTGTTCCTGCTCAGTCCCAGCCCCCACAGCAGGGCACTAAACCTCAGCACACCTGGGCTTGACCCTTCTCTCTGGGACAGTAATGGGGGTCTCCTTCCTCTGCCCACCATCCATTTCCATGAAGTCTGTGGGACTCCAGTGTCTTTCTCTCCTCTGCCAAATGCAGCAGAAAAGGATAAAGGCAAGAAGCCATGCTTATTAAAAAAAAAAAAAAATTGAGCAGAAACAAAAAGGTGCTTAAGTTTTTTTCCCCTCTTTGTAGGTCACTTACAGTAAACAAGCTAAAAGAGGATATCCAATGCCAAAAAGGTTGGCACACGAGTAAAAGCTATTGATGAAAAATCACAGAATCATGGAATTATTTTTGTTGGAAGGGACCTTAAAGATCATCTGGTTCCAAACCCTCCATCATGTGCAGAGACACATTCCACTAGACCAGGTTACCCAAAGCTTCATCCAGCCTGACCTTCATCTCATTGGTTAAAAGTGTTCTCAGACTGTAACCATTAAAGAGGCTTTCTAATACTCATATGAATATTCAAAGATATATTGTAGTCAAATAATGCTGTAAAAGGCTGTAAAAGTGAAGAATATTTGATACTGGTCTTGTGTCAGATATGTATGTGCATTAATCAAGACTTACATATCTCAAGTAGAAATTACTCCAAGGAGAAAGATGGAATACAGTTCTTACTTCAGAACTATCTTTAAGACATATAATGAGATGGTTTCTGTCTTGAATGAGTTTAAATGAAATCATACACACTCCGTTCATGTTGGGAGATAGTGTAGGAGGTGCTGGGTCAAGAAATGGGGATGAGATAATGGTTAAAATTAGAACAAGGAATCGAGTTACAAACCTCAATGCAGAGTTTAGAATGTAGTTTACCTTGGTACTCGGACGTGTCTCTTACAAAAAGTGGATGTAGACTGTTGTTTAATATGACCTTTTTCATATAAAAATCAAGCCATGCTCAGTATGCAAAAGGTCAGGGAGGAAGCCCTGAAATGTGAGTGCTCTTCAGCAGCTGGGTTTGCTGGATATTTCTAAATCCACAGGAGCATCGAGCTAGCAAGTCACACATCTGTCTTTGGAGAATAAAAATCACTGTACTGTCCAGTGAAAAGGTAATGACACCTCTTGAGATATCTGGTGCTGCATTTTTAAGCTAGCAACAGTGTACCCCGACTGTGATTATCTTTTGCCTTAATCTCTTCATGTAAAGGGTGACTTCTTCAGTGCAGACAGAGGTAAAACTGCTTTCAGAAAGTTGTCTGCTACCCCTGACACTACGGCACTGACTCAACACCTTAAGTAATTAGCACAAGAAAGAAAAACCTTGAGCATATTTAATATTGATAGATTCAAGCAGTCTGTTTTCCAGGAATACTGAGCTTTTCTGGATCTCACTGAATTCTCAGCAAGATGCTGTATTCAGCTCTACTAGAGACCAAAGCAACCTTTGAAGACCTTTGGAGATCCGTGTCTCAACCAAGCAACTGAGCTACCACCACAGCCCTTCAATGACCATTGCCAGGTGCTCCTTCCTCTCCCAAAACTGAAGCTTGAGGGTGCTGGTAACAGCTTATTTTCCCCGAGTCCAAGCAAGAAAAATTTTAAGTGTTCCCCTTGAAGAGAAGAACATGACTCCTGGTTGGACATGTTACTGAACATCAGCTGGGCCAGGGTTGTGGAGCACATGGTCACTTCAACCAGCTCGTAAATCAGTTCTGCTCAGTGTTTTACTTCACATTTGCTGGAGGTAAAGGAAAGGACATGCACGTGGTTAGGGGCAGTGGCTCAAATTTTCTGCGATGACTCATTAAAGCAGGGAAATTTAACTGTGTATCTTAACCCATACTCCATTCTGGTAGATACATCTTTTGCTGTCTCTGTGAAATCTGGATTCTAATTTATGTTCTTGATGCACAGAAATAACATCAACTTCTGAATGCATTTTGATATGTGCATCACGAGGTATAGCTTGATGAACATGTGAAACAATTTTCCAGCTCACTTTCAGCGAGCAAGCTATATTTGCATCAGTACCATCTTGCATTAATCCTACCCACACAGCAAGAAGCTTCTGAGTATTACCAGAAATACTCCACAGAATTAACATTTAAAGCCCAGTAAAATCAGCACAGTGTTTCCTGGGCAGTGAGAAAACTCTACAACTCTTATACTCCATCAGATTTCTTTCAAGAACTTCAAGCAATTAATTCTGAGGACGCTGGAATTACATTCAGGTAACATGCATCTTTCCTTCTTATTTCTGGTTACATTAATTACTTTTTGCACAGGATTCCGAAGATTACAGGTGATCAACAAATTTGCCGTAGTGCTGCATGTCTATCAGATATTCTGGGAGGTATATGAGGTAACCCTTGATATCCCTTGTCATCCTCAATAGGATCAATAGTTATGGGTGGCAGGTACTGGAAGACTACAAGCTTTACAATTACAGTTTCAAGGTAGCACAGGCAGAAAAAATAAATATTCAGTCAGAAAAAAGGGGGGGAAAACCAACTGTGGAAAACCTGTGGAAGCAAGCTTGTGAATTTGCTTCGGCATAAGACTGGGGAATATATTGCAAAGGAAATGTCTCTTTACTTAAGCTTTACTTACAGCACTCATTTCCCCAAGATCAAGGCTTGGTACTTCTATCTGCCACTAGCCCAGTATGAAACACTGTGAAAGAGGTCCTGAGTGCTCACTCTCAGTGATCAAACCACACAACTTGTTTTCAGCTTAATCTAGAATTCATACATAAGGGTGGAATTTAAATTCATGAAAGTGCTTTTAAATTCAGGCTAAGGTGTCTTTGGCCAAAATGGAACTTGAATTGCACCTCCACCAGCACACCTCAGGACATACCATGATTTATACGTCGGTTTTACTTAAACCGTCCGCTGGTGAAGCAGGTCTGCGTGGATCACAGTCAGGAGTTCTCACCTACGTACTTGAATCCAAGCTCCGTGGCGTCCGACAAAAGACCTGGAAGTGCTCTCTCTGGTGGTGACTCGGTGCTCCAAGCAGTGCAGCGCAGGGGATTGCTCCCCACAGTGATGTTACTGCTGCCCAACAAAAGTTTGTTGGGTAGTTTCAGATCTGCAGAATCGAGGAACCAAATCTGCAAGGTCCTTTTTCTTCCTGCTAGAACCTCACCTTAGTGAGAGGGCCAGTGTGCTTCTCCTGGGACAAGCTGACAGCAAGAACAAATTATTTTCCTATGCCTATTTAACTGAGAGACCCCCAGCAGGAGACATGACCATTCTATGTGAATAAAGCAAGTCTATCGTATGGGCCATTTTAGTACATTTTTCTCCTCTGCCTTTCTTCTCCTCTCTTATTACAGACACTCTTCCATAGCTGTTCTGTCTCCATCTCTGCTGCTTTTGATTTCTTTGTCTCTGACCACACAGCAATTATCTCTTCTGGAAAGGGACTCACCCCTGTGTCCTATCAGCAGTGGAAAATTTCAAGGTGATATTTTAGAAGGGAGTAACTAAACTGAATATACAACCCATTAATATCAATTATGGGTGTCAGGTCAATACCAATAGCAGTGATGTTGCTTCAAAGCTTGAATTAATGTCATTATGCTGCCCATTCAGCTATGGGCATTTTCAGAGACAGTATGCTATTTGCATTTTATTATAATGTATCTTTTCCTGAAAACTCCCATCATGGTGGGTACAGCAGGGAAACTAAGACTGATGTCATGAGGCAGCCATTCAGATAGTGATAGACAGTGCTGGGCTGACAGGAGCACCCTGTGGTTGCACTGCTGTGATCAGGAGTGTCCTCAGGATAGATCTTTCTCTCCCAGCACCCTCCACCCCCTGCCAGGCTTAGCAGGCCCATTCATGCCCCAGCCTCTTCCTGGCTCTGGGCAGTTCCTGGCTTTCCTTACTGGTTTCGGTTGTGGCACAGGAAGTGTCAGGCAGGGAAAAGGAATATGACAAAGAGAAATTTGGCTTTTAAAAAAATAAGTATTACAAAAACAATTGCTTAAGAAATAATAACTAATGCTCCTTGTTCCTCTTTCTCTTTCCAGACTACGCATGCTTTGAGATGCCTGGGGACCTTAGCCTCACCAGTTCTGTCTCAGCAGTCAAAAAGGTTGCCACTCCATCAGCTGGGTGCCCATGGGCATATTTTAAATAACCTCATCAGTCTGGATAATTCGTATTGGTTTCTTATTTTCAGACCTACCAGAATTACAAAAAGAGAAAGACTCTCAGGAGGCTTTCCCCTGCAAAACTAGGAAAATGTTATTGCCACTTGCATAATGTACTGGTGAATCTTACTGGAAAAAGCCTGTACAATTGTAGCAGGACTGGGGAAGTGGGGGCCAGCTTCAAGGAGACCCACAGAGCTTCACTTGTTTAGTCTGGCAAACGGAGGCTGAGAGGGGTGTGATTGCTGCTGAATACGTTGTGGAGTTAACATCAAGAAAGGAGAAGAGCTATTTACACTGAGGAGTGATACTGGCACACTATCAAATGGGTATAAGCTGATCATGAATACATTTGGCCTTGGTTTTAGAAGAAAGTACCAGCTGTCCTGGAGCAGTGAAGCCTTTAATCAGAATAGTGTGGGTCAAAAAACAGAGTTAGATTAAAAAAAATGGTACTTTGCATTTATGGAGAGAGTTGTATATTGCAGTGCTGCCGTGGCAAGAGGGTCAATTTTGTGACCCAGAAGGATTGCTCAGTCCTATTTCCATGTTCCTCACAGCCTCAGTCAGAAAAATAAATTGATAACAACATTGACGTGAAAATCACCCTTCAGAGACAATCTTCAGAGTCTTCAGCCTACTGAGATGAAAGGTGGGATATGGGGAGGGAGTTCATCTTTCACATCACTATTGATTTAATATCTCAGCTCGTAACATAGAACAGCATCTCTTTTCACTCAATTCATATGTGAAAGTTGGGGGTTTTTTCTCTTCAAACACAGAGATTAAGAATGATTTTGTTTAAAAAATCAAAGCTCAGATTCTGCAGATGTTCAAGAATCTTTGATGGGAGTATGGGAGGGACTCCTGATTCATCAGTGATTGAACTAAAACGTATTTGAGTAGGATATCATTCCTTCATTATAAAAGATAATAGAAGAAGCAGGAACACCAACAGTAGCATTTCTTCCTCATTTCACAGTACTCAAAAAGCAATGATGTTTCCCATTCAGATCTTGAATTTGACAAGTAGCACTATCAGCTTTGCATAAAGTCTTTTCTTCTGAACCGCTCTTGATGAGAATTGGATATATAATTTTAGAGAGCCGGTCTAAGAGATTATTGTCTTTCACTCTTCATACAATTTCTAGTTAGGAATTTGATAGGATAGTTTTCCTCGCAGTCCAGTTTTTCCTATTCTTCTCATATTTTTTTTTCCTGAACAGTTTCAGGTCCTAAAAATCCAACTAGGATAACAGACTCTTTTTCTTTTTATTTTCTCCTTTCATGCTATTTTAGGGGATCTGTCATTCAGGATTAAAAGGAAAATATTCTAGCAAAGCTTGTGATTACAATTTCTTGATAATTTTATTCAATCTGCAGAAACGTTGAGGCCTTTCATGGGATGTTCCCCATCAATTTGTTGCTTTTAATGTAGCATCCCATGAGTTAAGCCTTTATGTAATCCTATTCACCAATGTCTGCAAAATCATTTATACAATGAGGAATGCAGTAAGTGCTCTCATTTGTCATCAAAATATTGAATTCCACATGTGGCTAGCGTAGCAGAGTACATGGTTGAACTAAAGACACCCTTTGCAATCGTGTCATCCTGTGCTAATTATTTATTTTCCTATTTCTACATAAAAGACTGGAAGAAATTATTTTTGTTGTGTTGTAATTCAAGGCAGATGATTATGAATTAGCTCATGCCAGAAAGGCTGATTTTTCATTGAAGGAAAAAAGTATTGTTTGCCTCATCAGCTCATTTTTTTTGAAACATTAATTATTAAACTTTGCCAGTCATATTCATAAGGGGACATCTGAATCTTCCCTATACAGTTGCAAATGATGACTTAGAAGCACCAGCTTTCCCCCAGTTCAATCTTATCTGGATGAGCACTGGTAACTGTGCTGACTAACTAGATGGAACCCGCAAGCAATTGAATTTACAGCAGAACTGGGACTTTTTATCAAGAAAATCCTGAGCAGCCTTGTTTCCTGCTGCTTCACACATCAAGCAAAAGGTCTTGTCCCTGCCAAGGGACGTAAGACTCTGCATAGGTGAAATGTGTATGACAGTGGTGAATCTGTGGAAGGGAGCCCATACCTAACAGTAATCCTATGTCCTGTATCCTATATCCTGTATCCTGTGCTTAACCTGCAGTGATTCTGTGCCCTGTGCTGGAGCTACACCACAGTCATATGTGAGGGTTGTTAATCTGGCCTCTGAATACTTAGATATGAGTGCAAAATAAATCCACCTCCACCTGTGTGTTGTTACTTTTATTGTGAAAAGCCTTCCTATGTCCATACTCCAAAAGTAATCCCCTAAGGTTTGCAGTTGCATATTCCCTAAATCAAGGTACCTAGTGTTCAGCAGGTAGAAGACCATCATACCTTCAGAGCCTGCTCCAGAGCCTGGCAGAAAACCTCTCGCATGTCGGGCTGTAGTGGCCCTGCGTCAGCTCACAGGAAAGTGTGTGTCTGCATCGCAATCGATAAAACGCCAGCCACAGGCCCTGCCTTTCCTCTCTGCAGGCAGTTGCCGTGGGAATCGGTCTCTCCTTTCCCTAATGTTGTTCAATGACCATCTACTCTTGCCTCTAACAGGGAAATTTGCTGGGAAACAAACCTCAGGGACTTCCATTGTGCTGGGGCATCACTCACAGGCCCACATCTGCGAAGTTTCATGCAGAGCAAAAGACACATGTGAAAGATGGCTTATCAAAGTAAGAAAGAAAATTAAACAAGCCACTGTAGAAATGAATTCTAGCCAGATTTATGTTTGGGTCTACTGCTGGTTCCCAGCATCAAGGTATTGGAAAAGACACTATTAATACTTTCAGAGAGGACAAGACATGATGCAAAGTCTACACAGGAAGAAGGAGTTAAAACCAGCAAAAATGGACAGTTTACAAGGAGTGCACAGAATTTTATTTCTGTACACACTCACTGGATCAAAGAAGAACTGAGAATATATGTGAAATCAGGGGGATGTTTCCACAGTAGGAGAAAGGAATTTAACCTGTCACCTACATCCTGGGCGAATGCTCCATACATTGCATATGGTTACAATGAGAGCTGCCTCCTGTTTCAAAAATAGAAAAGCACATGTAACAATCTTCTTTCTGCAGTGCTCAGTCCTCACTTTTTTTCCCAGAGGGAAGGCACAATAATCTGAGGAAAAAATTTAAATTACATATTTATCTCACCTTAGTGTTGACACCTCCTATCCCAGGCACCCAGGTGTCACCCAACCTGTGGGTAGGAAACATCTGTTAGGTGTCCAGAAGCCAGGCACCAGCACACTCAGTGTTTTAGCTGTAGACCTCAGATACCATTGTGGTGAACATAATGGGAAGACTAATGATGGAATTTTTTATCTAATAATCTCTTTCTTCAGAGCAGAGTATAAACAGTTTTCAGTTCATAACGCATGTGACCATTCTTGCAATACAGATAATGAATCATAAAACACTTGCCCACCATGTGAGCACGTTCCTCTGCAAGTCATCAGGGCAAATCTATCAGCTGCTTAAGCTGATAGGAATACCTTATGATATCTGATGGGGCATAGAACAAATAACATGGACGTGGTGCATCAGACCTCTGCAGACAAAGTCATTGCCACACAGGTCACAGGTGCAGGTCTGGTTCTCCCCTGGAGGAAATAAACTCTTTAATGGACTTTGCCACATTCATGACAAGCAATTACGTCCAGGTCCATGACATTAAATGCGTAGACGTGGCAGCACAGATCCTGTAGGCTGTCACAAATTGACACTAAATAAATTGTCCAGGACCCTGGCTTGGTACAGCAGTTGCTTTCTTTGAAAACAATATGGTGTTTTTTCTCTGCAGCCTGGATTGGAACAGCAATGCAATTGCTTTCTGTTACAAGGATTAATTGATCCACTCAGTTACTTCGAGCCAGTGAAAGTTAAATGGGGACATAAAATCTGAGCATTAGTCAGTTATTTAGACCCTATACAGGGACTCATTCTTTCATCACTTCTCATTCTCTGTATCCCATGTAACTGTACTTAAAATGACAACATACGAGTATGTGCTGTGTATGCAAACTATTAAAATAAAGTTGTTCAGGTTTCTCAGACATAGAAAAGAGAGGGAGTGACAGACTTACGAGTTTAAATGCAATAAGGTCGGTCTGTCCGCTTTCCAACTTAGTTCCTAAAACAAATTTATTTAACATCCCTCACTAATAAGTCTGAATGGGAGAGGCATGCTGGTACGCCATGTGACTCATGGCTAGCAAAATGTGCCATGGAAAGTAGTACCATCTTTTTAATGACTGAACAATCCCTTAAAGAATTCTTAGTTTAGTTTTTGTTTTGTTTTGGGGCTGGTTTTTTTGGTGGCCTTAAAAGAAAAACTAAAACCTCAGAGCTACAAGCTGTATTCGTCTTGCAAATTAGGTGAGGTCATAAAGTAATATTGATATTAAATACAGAACTGACTTGTCCTTCAACACTCTGGATCCGAAGCCATCTTCTGTACTCCAAAAACATAGATTTCTTTAATCATTACTTTGCTGTATGTAATCTCAACCTTAGCCAAAGCTATTGTTTGCCTGGTTATGAAGAAGGGATATTTTATAGACCACCTAAAGTGAACAGGAAGGTCTTCTCAGGTTGCTGAACGCAGTTGAGTTTCCTGCCATTATTGGCAACATATTACATCTTTGAAATTAATGAATTTTAAATCCATTTTAAATCTTACGATTTTCTTTTTCACACTAGGATGGTTCTTCTTAAATCTCCAGAATCATCTTGAGTAAGCTGCAGTATTGGAGTTCATTATAAGCAATGTCCCTTCCAATGGTCAAAACCCACTGTGTTCCTAGTAAAATACCTACCAAGTTAGGACTGTTTCCCAGAGTAGTTACTTCAGTGAAAGCAAGAGTAACTGCCAAAAAACGAAGAGGAGGTGGGGATGATGTAGCTGGAATGGATACATATATATTCATTTTTTATATATAAAATATATATATATGAGACAGAAATGTACGTCAGTATAAGATGCTGGAAGAATAAGCTCTACAGAAAAATCTCATTTAAACAAAAGACAGAGTAGTATTTGCAGAAATGGTAAGAAACACTACACTGGGAATTGGTCTCCCCTGGAATACATAGGTTACTTTGATCTTCCATAGAATTATAAGACTGCAAGTTAGACGTAATTGCTTTGCCCCGTTTTTAACCTTATAGTTATTCTCAGCCTCCTCAGACTTTGAGAAAGTCCTTAGAAAATACAATGTTTTCTCTTCAAATTAGAGTCAAGCAGCATATATTGTGCTCTGCATGGCACTCTGAAGGGTTAAATTTATCCCATAGCTGGCTTGAAGGACAAATTTGGCCCCAAAACCTGCCAGTTTCCTTTTTCTTTATGTGTGTCCTGGCAAGATTGTACCTTGGTGCTGAGCTCCTTGACTGTGTTTCCACATGCCTCCAGTCAGTCTCAGAAAGAATCAGTTGTAGATGTGACTTTCTGAAAGTCTTGAAAGAATAAGGAACTAGTAAAACCAAAATTAGAGCTAATTCTAACTCCTAATAGTTAGGGAGTATGACCGAGAGGTCATACCCTTTTATCCATCCAGTGAGCACAGAAGCACACCCATAGCATAAGGAAGCTTATTTGTATGAATAAATGCTCATGTTTGTGTGTAAGGCTTTCAAAATCCTGCCTGACTTTTTAATGTATAATGAATTAGTGATTTAGCAATGAAACAATGGGAAGAAAGGAGCCGCCTGCACCTCACATTTGAGGCGGATGTACAGTGGCACACCCAGCACTCAGTCCTACAAGTCAGTCCTTAAATATAAGTGTAAGGTGGGGGGAAAATAGAATAGTAAACATGCCTGGGGTAAAGTGCAGTGAGAACCAGGTCTTGCAAGCTGTGGTAAGAAAAAATCTCTCTGGTGGCATGTGCCTGGGAGATCCCAGGGAGCAGATGTGACACTTCACTTTCTTGGAAGCAGTTGGGATCTGATGAGATTGGTTAATTTAGATAACACGGAAATGTCACCACACCCAGCCTTAAAGCAGGCCCAGGAGATAGGCAATGTGACTAAGCTGTTTCAACCACACATAGAAACCACAGCAGACCTTGCCATGGAGGTTATAGAAATAAAAACAACAGAGATTGTGTCAAAAAAGACCAGAAGAAAATACTCCTGAGCCTTGGAGTACCCCCTCCAACCTCAAACGTCCAACCCAGGCACTCATCATAAGCCACAAGATGACTTAGGACAGGGTTGCATTCAGCCCCTGAATGAGGGCAGAGATGCCCCTGGTTCGGTAAGTGAGGATGGAACATTACCAGCCACCTGGGTGACCAAGAGCGCAGGTTGTGGGTTTCCAGGCCAGTGCTGAGCTGGTGCCCAGGTTCAATCAGTGTGGGACACTGTTAGAAAAGCAAAAATAGCTGTCTGGGCTCAGTGTTGGGTAGGAATTAATTTTTTCTGTATCACAGGTTGTGCTACATCCTTAAAGAGACTGTAGTCCAACTCAGACACCTCACTGTTGGGCAAAAACAGTTGGTGAAGAAGCAGGTCTGAAAGATGTGCCAAAGCCTCTTTTTAACAAACAGGACTCCTTTTCAGCTTGTAGCCTTGCTTAGTCTGTCAGGGTATTTGTAATATTTTAGCATCTGTTTCACTGAAAACAAGTGTTTTTTTAATATCACAGTTTTATCTTTTTTTTTTTCTTATTTTTACAGAGCACAGTATCTCTCCCTGCTGCAGTCTCTCCCTGTTGGTACGGTTTCCCATCCAAGATAATTAACTGCTTAATAATTATGTTACAAACTGGCTGGAATCTGTCATTGACTTCCACACATTCCCAGGAGTTTCTGACCAAACTGTCCAACTTTCATTTGGTCATGAAAAGGGAGCAACATAAGAGACACAAGGAAGTTCAGCACTGCCTTTGGTACTCCTTTGGTAGGGAGACATCCGGACCTATATCCACAGTGTCACAAGAGCTAGCTGAAACCCTCATCTTCCTTATGTCCTTATTGTATGGCACGTTGAT
>VXAY01004854.1:1491413-1586546 GCA_013399855.1 Oxyruncus cristatus | reverse complement strand
TCCATCCATCCATCCATCCATCCATCTCACCATTAACACTGGGGTGAGTGAGTCCAGCTTTGTGTTCTGGGTGTGAGCCCACAGCTGATCCTCACAGTACATGTGAGCCCTTGGATCCCTTTGGGATGAGCTGTGAAGTAAAAGCCTGAATTGAGTTGCTATGAGTATTGATCACCTCAGAGATCTCTGTCTGTTCCCACCCAAGGGTTGCATCAGCCCTCTAACCAGTTGTCTGTCATGGAGAAAAAGCCACGGTCAGCACTTCCTCGAAAGTGAGACACAGCAACTCCAGGAGTAAATAAAATACTCAATCCTCTTTCTCTGCCAAGCATCCCAGTCACTCCAGTGAGCTTGTACTGAGCTCCAGGGAAACATCCATGCCACCACAGAGACCTTTATAGAATAATCACTCAGCTTTCCTCAATTCTTTTTCAACCAACAGGATGGAGCAGGGTCTCCAGCTTTCTGCAGTTACTCATCTGTGACTGTGAAAAAAATATAGCTGCATCCTCAAGGAGGCTGAAAAAGAAAGTGTGACCTGGAAAGACCAGTAAAGACGGATTTTTTTTTCTGCAAATGGGGCCACAAATCAGTTCACAGTTTCCAAGGTGGTAGCGTGGGATGGGAACTGCAAGGTGATCTCAAGGCATATCAGTAGAATTCCCTTCCATTTCTGGATGTGCCATAAATCCCTCATAGTAAATAAAGGGTTTTGTGTGTACCAGGAGTCCAAATGGCAGAAGTGAGGCATGCAGAAAAAAAAAAAACCCACTGATTAAATGATGCTTTCTGAGCATTGGGATGGTTTCATTCAGAGTTCAGGCTAAGGGGAGGATGATCTTGTACCTAAAATATTCTGAGAGATTCAGTCAAACCCTGGCTCTTTCACAGGGAGCTCAGGGGATGCATTTGTAATCTGGTGGGAGGCAGAGCTGAAGGCCATATATGTAGATGAAGAGAGGCTGAAGAGAGAAGATTTTTTTTGATTTATCCCTGCTGGCTCAGACATACATCTTAACCCTTCCAGCATTACCCCTCATAAACACAGAGCAGTACCTCTGTGGGAGCCCGGGAACTTTGGCGTCTGCCATTAGCTGTGTTTCGTGGATGTTTGCACAAACTACAGAGCTAATGGCAGACAAATCTGTGCAAACAGACAGAGGCTGCATAACTGTATCCCAGGATGGAACAAAATCCCCAAAGCTCACAGTCATTTCCTAGAGAAAGCTGGATGGAGTTACAGGGTTGCAGTCCCGGAGGAGGTCGGACTAACGGTGGGGAGGTTTCTGTTGTTTGAGGGGGTCCCCTCAGTGCTGCCCTGCCCTGGCTCCCAGCTCTGGTCTCATCACCAGAGGGTGCACGTATTTGTGGGGCCTAGGGCAGGGGTAGCTGGGTGCTGCTGTACATGAAGGGATCAGGACTGGACACTTGGCAGAAGGAGGGAAGAAGAAGAAGATCTTGAAGTCAGAGGCCTGCAGACAAAAGCATTTACGATCCCACTGTGAGCTGGAAACAGGGTGATGAAGAGTGATGGTGGCAATGTGCCTCTTAGGATCCCTTCCATATTGGCAGAGGGAAAACCCACATTTCATTTGCCCTCCTACCCTGTCCTTCCCTGGATGCTGCAGGCCACAGGCTCTGTGTTGGCCACAGAGCACCTGGATGGGGCGTTTTGGAAATGAGCAGAAGCACCACAGAGGGATGTAGCCACGATGACATTTCTGCTGAAGCTGCCGAGACCCCACCACTGGGTGTCCTCCTGAGTGAAGACAAGGCTTCATGCTCAGATGTCAGAGCAACTTCACAGCAGCCTCTGGCCCCAGAAAGACCTCAATGAGGGCACCCTGCCCACCACAAAGCCTTTATCTGCGGAGAAGGATTTTTGAGACAACCAGACCTAACAACTGCTTTCCAGACACAGTTGTTTCATTGATCATGTCTATCCATGTCAGCCAGATGGGCCAGTGGGGTCCAGGTACAGGCCACACTGCAGCACCTTGCTCCTCACCAAGGTCAGCTTATGCCTTCCAGGCTCTCCTTCCCTGTGTGCACACATGCAAAGACGGAAAACAAACAGGCAATCACTTTTCCTGGAAAATGGTGCTGAGCATCACAGAAGCGCAGAAAACCTTCCACATCCTGCAGGGTCCCCATGATCATGAGGGCAATGTGGAAGGAAGAGCCTGCAGGAAAGTCTTGTCCCAGTACCACAATTTTCTTAACTCAAATTTCAGTAAAGAAAATGAATGCAAGAAAAATCCTGGATGGACAATATGTCAGATAATAGAAAATACAGAAAGGATGTTCCTATATTGCTCTAGTCGTCATTACATGTGACTTCGGACACAGGTTTTTTCTATTTTTCAAGTTCAGGAGAAAGTGAAAGTGACAGTCCAACTCTATAAAAATACAGGCATTATAGACAAAAGTTGTTTATAAAAATCATCTTATTTTATACAACAGTTGCACAGAAGTATTCCACCGTGAGTCAGCTACCTGAGATCAAAAACTCTACAGGGAAACTAGGTTTAATTCCCTCTCCATTGCCAGTTTTTATATGATGCTGAACAGGTTCCTTAATTGCTCCACATCTCAGTTTCCCATTCATAAATAATTGTGCTTCCTTTCTTGCAGATATTTTTTTCTTCATTTATAAATTATATTCAAAAAAAGCTACTCAGGATGCAAAACTGTTCATTGCAAAGTTCGGAAATTAATGTTGCATTAAAATTGTCTTGATTCTGCCTCTTGAACTTCCATTTTGGACTGTCCCTGGGGCACAAGTGATTCAACAATTAAATTCTGTAGCCTAATGCAGATAGGGGACACAATTAAGGCTGCACACTAATCACCCCTTTCCTTCATCTCCAATGCATGACTTTGAAGCCTAAAAAGAATTCCTTTAATGTATTGCTCAGTGTCACTTTCTGTGTAACTTTTTTTTTTTTTAAAGAGGTAAAAACTTAATTATTTGACGTCTGCTACTGTCTTTTTTGGTGTGCATTCATTATACTATGCTACTAGACAGGGCACACTGACTCCTTGGCATTGCTACCACCTTTGCCCCCTCTGCCCATATCTGGTGACATCAAGTGGTGTTTGTGCAAAGCTGCCATGCAGGGTCCTGCTGGCTGGGTGAGGGGTGACACACCAAGGGACATGAGGAGAGGGGGGGATTGAAAAACCCAAGTCTCTCTTCCTATTTCCACAACATCCTGCCCAGCCAGAGCTGTTCATCAGACCTGTAAGGGCCTCACAAGGCAGCTGAGGCCACTCCAGCTCACCCCTGCTCTCCTATCTTGGAGGCACCTGCAGTGCTCTCGCTGGAAGAGCATGACCAACCAGTGGGTCTGCAGCTGCCCTTCCCAGAGCTCCCAGCCCTGCTGTGTAGGTTTTGGGGCAGAGTAATAGTAACAATCAATTAGTTTGAAAATCCACTACTATCTTTTTCTAGGAAAACCATGAAAGGACAGGAGAGAAATTGCCATTTTCGAAGTTCATAACTCAGCGAAATCTAGGTGAATTTTTATGGAAAAAGAAAATGCATTTCCATAGCTCCAGGGATTCCTTCTGCAACATTTCAAAGGCTGACTATGAACACCAGCATTGCAGAGCCTCTCAGTAACAGAAAGTATTAAATGGTTCAAACAGATAGGTTGGTGTTGGCAGCAGTGGCAATAACACAGTCCTGCACCAGTCTGTCTGATGATGCTGTGGTCAGTTCCCAGGTCAGCATGAGATTGTTGGGGTTCCTTGTGCTTTGTGTGTGTGGGTGTCACTGGGTGCCTGCGTGCTGGTGTGTGTGTCCCCTCGGCATCCTCCTGGGCTGCTGTGGAGACCAGACTGCAGTGAGGTGTGTCTGTCTGGTGCGCTTCCCTAGGGAGTGCTGGCAGCTCCTGCTGAAGGGGAAAACAGAATATCCATTGACTCTGCAAAGTGACCGTCAGTGTGGTGGGCTTTGTGATTTATTTTGTTTCCATTTGGTATGAAACAATAGTATAAGAAACGCCTTGTACAGCAAATGCCTACCCTGCCTGTGTTGTTTGGATTGCTTGGCAACAGGCAGAGGCATCATGTTGGTATCAAAGAATAAGATGACTTAGAGGATTGAAAACCTTCTGGTATCGTCAGCCACTGACAAGAGCATCACAGCCTGCCTGCCCTACCCAGGAGATTGTAGGAGTCACACGGTAACCAAACTTCTGTTAAATGGTCTTCTCATCGAGAAAGTCAATGGTCTGAGCAGGAACTGAGAAGGGTGCAGCTGGGATGACTCCTCTTTATTCATAATTAAAATGGAAGAAATAACCATTTCTAAAGAGCTGATTAGAAGAGTAAAACAAGTAAAGAAATAAAAAGAATGACCAGGATGGGCCATTTAGCCTCATTGAGATGTCAGGTTCAGCAAACACAGAACAAGCGTTTTCTGTGTTACACTGGTCAATTCAAACAGATCCAAGAGCCATAGCTGTTTTTCTAGGTGCCAAGCCTCTTTCTTCTCATCTTCAGATGTTTTCTGAATATATTTGGAGTTAAGTGAGCTGATTTGGGCTGGGATAGAGTAAATTTTATTCACAGTAGCCAGTACAGGGCTGCGTTTTGGATTTGTGCTGGAAACAGTGCTGATAACACAGGGATGTTTTAGTTATGGCTGAGCAGGGCCTACACAGCGTCGAGGTCTTCTCTACTTCTAGTACTGCCCCAGCAGCGAGGAGGCTGGGGGTGCACGAGGAGCTGGGAGGGGACAGGCCAGGAGGGCTGACCCCAGCTGACCAAAGGGGTATCCCACACCACATGACACCATGCTCGGCTGGGGGAAGATGGAGGAAGGGAGGGACATTTGCAGCCGTGGCATTTGTCTTCCCAAGTCACTGATACACATGACGGAGCCCCTGCTCTCCAGGACATGGAGGAACACCTGCCTGATGAGGGGAAGTGGTGAATGAATTCCTTGGTTTGTTTTGCTGTGTGTGGAAATTTACTTTACCTGTTAAACTGTCTTTATCACAAACCATGAGTTTTCTCCCTGTTAACCCTCCCATTTTCTGCACTAGCCCACTGGAGCCAGTGAACAGATGTCAGTGTGGAGGTTAGCTGCTGGCTCGGGTTAAACCACAATATTTTGTCATTTCAAGATCATTCTACTTCCTGATATAGCTTCTATGGTGGCCATTTCATGTAAAAACATGGCCTTCCATGTTTCACCTGTTAGTAAAATCCAGATCTGAGTTTATTAATCATCAGAAGGAGGAAGGGCAAAGCGGTGGCTCTAGGCTCTGACCCCAAAGATTCGGGGACCTCATCATGTAAGAAATTAAAGAGGAAAAAAAAAAGAGAGAAATCAGATCTCTTCATTTGGGAACACATATATCCAGAGTTATTTGCCAGCTGTTTCATTTTGGTAACACTTCTAAACACTGTCTCAGCTTGGTGGCTGAGTTCGTTGCACTTAGTGCTGACACCACTCTTGCCTCCTTCAGAGTAGGACTTTTTACTTGAGATGAGAATGACTGCAATATTTCAGCTGTGCACTGACCAGACTGTGCATAATGCCAGGCCTGTGGAAGCACGAAGCCCCATCCCCCATGGGTGGAATTGCAGAGAAGGTCCCAATAGCCCCTGGCCATGGCAGAGCTGTGCATTGTGGCAGAGCTGAGAAAACCACTCCAGGATTTATCACATACCTGCCCAGGTGAAATGGTGCTTCCCTTGATTCACGTGTAACACCAAAGTCTCCAAACTCCTGTCAAGGAAGGCTTAAGAAGCTGCAGACAAAGCCAGAAGGTGAGTGGGAGCAGGCTTTCCTCCCTGCTCCCTGACTGAAGAAACAGGGAGCTGTCATAAAAAGAAATGACTAGTGAAACTTCCTTTGTGTTTTGCCAGTGAGTTCACTAGGAGCCAGATCCACTCTATTGATTTCTTGGTCCTGAAAGGTAAGCATAAACCCTTATCAGTGGGTAAATATACTGCACCCAGGAATTTGTTGACCATGGTCATAGCGAAGGATGTAGTAAACTCACATACTGGATTATTTGCAAACTGCAGCAGTGAAACTAATCTAACCTTTCAGCGGCTCTTTTAAGTGGCATTATTATTAGCCCTTGTTCAGGGGATGGCAGGCAGGCAGCCAGTAAAGCACTTAGACTTTGCCATCATCCATCTGCTCCTCTATAGATTTGAAGATTGTAGGAATTTTCCTTTTTAGGATTTACTTGGAATATGATTAGTGGGCCACTTGCCACGTTTCTATTACAAGTGTGTCTGTGTGCTTTAGGCAGTATATGTGACAGGTATTTTATCAATGAGAGACTCTCAATTGAACAGTATTTCCATTCATTCCTCTGCTTGTTTATTTGTGTAGTAAAACTACCCCTGGTGTTCTCAAAATACAGATCAGGATAACAAACATTTTTCGCTGCAACAAGAGGGTTATACAAGCAGATACCCACTACTTTCCAGCTCTCCAGGAAATTAAGGTTAAAATTAGGAGGCCTTATTTTTAAATACCTGAGTGATGTGGTTTTCTCTTAATTTTGATAGCTGTAATTGAAAGAACAGCTAGTGGAGCAGTGTCTGGGATCCTAGGTAGATGGTAGTCAGGGACTAGTATCATGGCAGTGTGGGATATGAAGAAATAAGTAAAATGTAGCCTCTGTCCCTAGACCTGTGCAGTCCAAACATCATGTTATGCTTCTTTTCCTGTGATTTTTCAAAATGTAGCCTGGCCAGCACTGGCCTGGCAGAGCTCACTGCAGAGCTGACATTAATGGGGCTGGATGCACTGAGGGCAGTTCAGACCTTCTGGTTAGGTATTGGCAGCAGGGGAAGGTGATTTACAGTCCATCTTGGTTGAAAGGGAGGGTTCACAAAAAATCAGTTCTCCCTTGAGTTCCTTCAGAGTTCCCCATTCACTGTTTCATAAATATGGACAAGGTCAAAGGTGTAATTATGTCCAATTATGTTAATTTACAAGAGCTACAATTTCCAGCCATCTTGTGATACCACAGCTTTTATGTGGGCTCCCAAAAGGCCCTGTAAAACTCCTGCGTTTCACCTGCACTGCTCTGCTGCTCCTGGCTCCCAAAAGGTGCGTTTCCAGAAGCAGTTGTTTTCCACTTGCTCTCTGATGAGCTTGGGTAGGGCTTGGAGCGTAGCGTCTCCCATTAAGCCTACAATATTCCTGGCAATGTCTCTGGAATGGTCTGTGTGCCAGAAGGCTGGAGCTTCTCCTTCCAACTGGGAATTTGACCTGTGGGGAGGTGAGCCGTATAAACATACTCACATTATGCTCTGACAACCAAAATGCAGATGCAGATGCACCAAACTTGCATCTTGGTTTCTAAATGCAACATCTCACGGTGGGGCAGTGAGTTCAGTCAAGATACCATTCTTGCTCCAAGGATACCATACACATACAATTTTCTAACCCAGAACGGGACATGGCAGGATTTATCCAGCACACCCCTGTCAAGCAGACCGTGCAGATGATTTCCAAGAGACCCAAATCTTTAGGCTGCAGATAAGCCAGTTGTACAATGAAATGCATGGATGGACGGAGGGTCCTTAAAATTTTTACCTGGGAGATGGGGACAGTTCCTGCAGAGTAGGTAGTACTTGTGAGAAGGGCAGGTGACCAGGTCGGAATTTGGATGTGGGACCAGGTGACATGAGAACTGACTGCTCCCACCAGCCTTGTGTTGGTCACACTGACAGGGCAAGTGTCCCCCCGTAAAACCTTTCCCGTGCGGCTCAGCCGGCGCCGCTGCTCCCGCCACGCCCCATCCGCCTGGTTTTCCCAGCCTGTGACTTTCCCCAGACACATTGAGGGTGAGTGTCTGCTGACTGAACGCACCACCAAACCTTTGAAGACCCATTTGGTGTTTCTTTCACAGGCAAATTTCCTCACAGCTTTTGGTGGGGTTTGAGTTGGCAGGGGCCACAGGTTTCGAACAAGCAGGGGTTGGAGTGCTGTGATCTGCAGGCAGCTTTGCTGACTGGTTGGTGTGCCTTTGGTACATGCACCAGTGTGTGAGGAACACAGAAACTGGGGGGGAAAAATGACATTAAAGTCTTGAAAGCATTGAAGCATGTGCTCAACTCCTATGGGCTTCAACAGGCTGTAAGGACCTGCTGAATGGGGCTTTTGACTTGAGTAAATATACTTGGATTGAACTTGGACAGAGGAATAACAAGCTCTTCCAGGTTCAAAAAATACATCTTGTGGCTCATTAAAAGTGGTTTTCCCTGAGGCTCCTCTGAACACCTGCAGTCGGTGCTGTCCCTTTCTCCCACACAATACAGTCTGTCCAAATCCTTTCCTGGAATATAAATGTGTTTTTATCTGGGAGAAGACCCTCTTCACCAGGGAAGACCCCTCTCAAAGGGGCTTCATGTCCCTCCATTTCAGTAACCTCCCCCCCACAGCATAGACCCTCCTCTGACTTCCAGGAAGAACAGCCTCACACCTCTTGGCAGGCCCTGAAGGAAAGCATTCTATCACTGGTTCCCACAGTCCAGATGCCACTGTCTTAGATACACTGGAAATTTTTTGAGTATTTAAAAGTAGCAGTCTTTTTTTTTTTTTTCCTTTGTACCCTTTGTGCCTGGAGAATACATAAGGAAAGGTGGATAAAAGCTTTCAAAGACACCGGTGGCAACAGATTCCCTGCTTGAAATAATTGAGCAGTGGTATGTCTTTTTTTTTTTTTTTCCTTTGTACCCTTTGTGCCTGGAGAATACATAAGGAAAGGGGGATAAAAGCTTTCAAAGACCCCGGTGGCAACAGATTCCCTGCTTGAAATAATTGAGCAGGGGTATGTCTTTTTTTTTTTTTTCTGGTTTTCAGGGATTTTTTTCAGAAAGTACTGAGCACCTCTCGTTTTCAAATCAAGTTTCTCTGAAGGCTTCTCAAATTGGCTGTCCAGACATACCAATCATTTTTTTGAGCATTTAGGATGTGAAACTCAGGCAGCCTGTTCCTTCTCTGTATAAAACCGAAAGAACATGAGGAATAGGGGGGGGGAAAAAGCTATTTTGTATAGGAAAATGGGAGTTAGCAACCATGCTTAAGAACGTTGCAGAATGTAAAAAGAAATTAAGAACTTTTTCACAAAGAAAGGCATTTTCTCAGTACCTGCTGACATCCAAATTACTGCACAGGAAATTAAGAAAGACAAAGCTATTATATTACAACAGGTGTAAGCCTGGTTTTAATACTGTACAGATTTGGCATTAATAAAGAACAGTGACCAAAAGTCAGATGAAGTCAACTCTGTACTTGGGGTTCAGACTATTTTTAGACAGCATTATTTTCAGGCATTTTTATTTTCAGAGGGCCCTGCCTGAGCCATGTCAGATATAGGAAAGGAGCACTGAAAACATGTAAAGGCTTCCTTTACTAAATTATTTAGTGCTCATGAAAGGTGGCAGATGGAGAGCCTTGGGGACTCAAGCCTCCTTTTCATCTGCAAAAATGCCTTAGAATGAGAAGTGACAAATTTACTGAGCTCCTTTTACAGGCAGCTCCTCTGACCTGGAGCTCTTGACCCCAAGGGGCACAAGTTTGTTTTGCCACCCCACCCCTGCAGCCCTGGGTGTTCCTGCTGGTACGTGTGATGAAGGTGACATGTGAGACAAGGCAGAGACCCAGATCTCCCCCAGCAGAAGGGCTGTTGCTTGCTCATCCTTTGCCTGTTCTGCTGTTTTGGTGGGTTTGAACTGGTTCAACAAGGTGAAATGTCCAGTGATAAATAAAAAAGAAAATCACTTATTGACAGGGGTGGGGCTGGATGATTTAATGGGCTATTTATTATTATCTGTCTCCCACTTTAATGATCCTGTAAGTAGTGACACATCCAGTCTTCTGAAGCACTCCAGATTTGTTAAACCCAGTCAGTGTGTATGTAAAGTGCTTTGCAGCTAAATAAGGTGATGGATCTCTGTTCATATCATCAAAGTCAAACATATAATAAAAAATGATACAATAAACAAGAGAGGGGCTAAGGAAACCCAAAGCTGCCATATGCCAAGGCACAAACAGGAAAAAATTCTCTTTATGCATTTTTGACCCAAGGCAGAAGGGCAAACCTGCTCAGTTTGAGGTGAGCTCCTTACCACGGGTGCAGTGAAAGTCTGAACTGCAACTGCTCACCTTTATTTAATTCATTGCTGCAAATGGCAATCTGACATCTCAAAAGTGGTCTGAGTCCACTTAAAACAGATGTATTTCTCTTCAAGACAGAGTGGGATCACACCAGCCATGAAATTAAAGACCATACAAACAGGAAAGAAGGACAAAAAGTACAAGCGCTGACAAAGCTCTCCTCATAGCCTAGTGGTGTATAAAAGGAATAACAGACAAGGAGCCTCCAGCCCACAAAAGGTGTGCCCATGACTGATATATGGGATTATACCAGGGGCTCAAGAGGAGTCTTTCCTTCTCCATGAAATGAAACCTGATTGCAGAAACAAGCTTCAGGTCCTGAGGAGGTCCTCGTAGGAAACACATCATCTACCAGGTGATGTCTGATCATAGACCTGTCAGGTGGAGATAAAAGCATTGTCAGTTGCCTCAGAGGCCACAAAAGGGGAGGAGGGTTGTGTGTGCCAGCAGGCTCCACGCCAGACTACAAGTAATAGAAGAGGTTTCTGCAGTCCCTGGAGAGGGAACGTGTAGAGAATTGGCTCTGATGTAGTCCAGACCTTGTCTGTGCTCTTCCAGGAGAAGTTTCAGGACACCTGCAAGGCAAACCTTCTTGCTGGACTGTAACACCAGACCATTCCTCTGGAGACTGGCTGGTGTGCCTCAGGCTGGCTCTTAGCCCTGAGACAGTGCCAGAGTGCGGATGAATGGGACCAGCTCTGCTCTCAAGGACAAGGTGAGGAAGAGGAAGAGGTTGGCTGTCCTGCCTTGGAGCATGGGAAAAGCCTCCTGTAAAGAAGTAAGCACCAGGAGAGGACGGTATGAGGGATGTATGAGCTATCTTCCAGATGGTCACATACCTGATCCTGTGGAAACACCAACCAGCTCCGAGGAGGCGAGCCCCAGAGAGGAGTCTTTCTTCACTGCAGCTCCAAATGAATGAAGCCAAAGAGACTCAGGCAGTTGGGTGCCTCATTTTTATGGATCTGAGCTCTAATGTCCTTACAGAATCAAATTACACACTAAGACCCGAGAATCAAAAAAAACCTGAAAGGCCTTCCTGACTGTTGTGGTAGCTTTCCACTCCAATCTGCCTTTGCCTGTACTGGGGAGCCCCACATTGGGCACTGGTGCAGTTTCACATGTCCTGCATGGAGAAGAATTATATTCGTAGCTACAGCTAAAACTTAGTTTTCTGAGGAGTGGCTGGAGTCAGAAAACTCCAGCATCCACTGGAGACAAAGCTGTGGGTCTCAGAGATTCCCATGTCTGCCATGTGATACCTTGTCTTGACCAAAACTTGGTCAGCAGAAAACATGTACAAAGAACAAAAACAAGAAAACCCAACAGAACCAGGTGGCTGCAGAGGTCAGGCAGTGTTTCACTGCTGTGAAGAGTGCTGCAGAAGCTCAGATGCCAGTGAAGTGTTTCCCATGAGAAGGTGGAAGCTGTGAGAGCAAAAGCACCTCTAGTGCAGAAACAACACAGTTACAGGGCTCAGAGTCCAACAGTGCAGGCAGGCAGTCACGGATCTCAGTGAGAGCCAGGCTGCCAAGCACAGCTTCGATGGAATATCAGAATCTTCAGCAAATATAAAGGAAGGAGGTAAGTAATCTCTTATCACAGAAACATCTAAGATTTGAATTAACCTCCCTAGGCCTTAAATTTCATTGCTTCACATGGGGCTAGTGTGTCTCAGGTTAATTGCATAGACCTCTGATAATCGGCCCAAATACAGCACAAGGAGATTTTCATGCAAAGCCAACATCAATACTGTGCATCAAAGGCTGCCCTGAATCCTCCCCCTTGGTTGCTCAGTCATCTTTGATCTAAAAAATGAAAAGGGTAAGGGATTTTGTTGTTATTTTTATTTCTTCTCCCCATCACAAGATCGGGGTTACTGAAAACATAAACAGAGAGAAGGTGGCAAAACATTAAAAAAAATTGTAAAGAGAAGCAGGAATGATGGAGTGAGGTAAACAGAAAGAAAACAGGCTTAGAAAAGAAAAGAGTTACTGTGAGAAAGAGAGATGCTGTACATATGGCATATGACAGTGAATGGGGTGGTGAAGAAAAGCCCAGGAGAGATATAATGGATAAGGAAAAGGGATCAGCCCCTGACTTCTGTAGGGTACGAGACTCTGATCCTGTTTTCTTAAGCCACCTGCATGCTGGCCATCTGACCTCAGAGGGGTCTGCTTCAGAACCTCCAGGAAGCCACTAAGACCTGCAGCACACGTGCAGAAAGGTCTCCTGCATTTGAACCTCGTTGGAAATAATAATTATTAGGGAAACAGATGTTCCTACCTGACCCTCTTATTACTCATAAAAAGCAAAGGGAACCCATGCCACCCCCTCTTCTGCCTGCAGAGGAGGGAAGGAGCTGTTCCATCAATGCTGAGCTTGAGGGAGTAAACCAAGGCTCTCAGGGGCAAAAGAAGGAAACCAGAAGAGCCAGAGAGAGGAATATGTAGAGGGAGGTGGAAAACAGAAAGGAGAGGACACATGGAATTTTGGGGATTTGGGTATTCAAAGTCTTTGCTCTAAGATTGCATTGGGAACTCAATTCTCCCATCAGTCACGAGTGTTTCCTCTTGGCAGCACCACAAAAAGAACAACTTGCTTTTAGCAACACTGAGACTGAGTAGAGTTGAGTCCCAGGGTTACAAAAGTCTGGCTCCAGGAAGGGTTGTTCACAAGCTTCCTATTCAGGCTTGAGCTTAAGGCCCATTAATTACAGAAGGACATATCCCCAGTGTGGAAATCTGGATGAACTCACAAAACGCACGAGGACACTCAGAGCTTAATCCTCCATCCTGGCTTCACTCCCAATTTACAGACCCAGGAAATCTGTTTCTAAGAAAGCATCTCTTCCTCATCCTGTGCTATTATCCCTCTCCTCCCAGAAATCTTGCATTCACCTCCACAGAGCACAAGTTTGGGGAATGAAAACCGTCAATGGGTTTCAGACAACAAAAAAAAAATCAGGAGAGATGGATTCACTTGTAAAATGCAGTGTTTGCTCTTGTTTTATGCCAAGCTAACTTCTTAAAGGGGATAAAAATTAGCTCCTGATGAAATACTGTGTTTCAAATCAGCTCCAAATGCATGTAGTTCACTGATGCTTTGTTTTCCAGCTTGGCCACTAAACTGTAAAATTTGCTATTTGCACAGCTCTAATTCTGAATCATTTGTGTTCTTGGCTATAAAAATGACTTAAAAAATATGCAAACAAGAACAAAGAGAAATAAAAAATTGGGAATGTGTAAGAAGCAAAGAACCAAGAAAAGCGAGAAAGAGGAAATTTATTCCTGAAGAGACTTCAGCTAGTTTGACAGAAATGTCATCAGAAATCTTTGCTGTATTCAAATAAAATGTTATAAAACATTTCTTCTATTCTGTAGTTAAATCAAATACTGACCACAAATACATTTCATAAAGGTGCTGATGTGAATCGTAAGCTAAAGAGACCCTGTGATTTTTGTTAAAAATTAAAGTTATAAAGCAAAAGAAAAAAAATTCGTTAGGAGTGAAAGTGTGTTTGTCTGGGCATCTGATGCAAGACAGCATCAGGCAGCATCACCAAGGTAAACAGATGAAATCTCATGCATCACTGCCAGAAAAACAGCAGGTATGTTTGACGTGCTAAAAATGTACTTATGTTGACTTTTAATTGGAATAGTTAGAAAAAAAGACCTTAGCAAACACAGCTTTACTTTTTGTTGCTGTATTTTTCCAGTCTCACTGGTGGGCTCTGGCGCTGCAGGCCAGTACCTGAGCCTCTCCTTTGCTGTGTGTCAGGGCTCTCACCAGAGTGCCATCTGCTTGTGCAGAAATCACTATCAATTCTCCTGCAAAGCCGGATATCAGGATGCACTCTCTCCCTTCTTCCCGTTACAGTCTTCTAAGGGCCAAATCCTCCCTCCACTTAAAGTCCAGAAACTCCCATCCACCCAGTGATGCTGTGCTGCATTTACACTAATGCAACTGAAGGCTAATTTTGGACCTAAGTTATTTGTGTACTGGAATATTAACTTAATGTAGAACATTTTCTGAGCTTGGTTTCTCTCTGCAGTGTGTATCAATTTACTGAAAGCGAGAGCATCCTTCTTAGCTTCCCGTACTGCAGGTGGATGTGCAGGGCATGGGCAGGGAGTTTTCATTTTGCCAATTACGGCTGCGGTGGCAGTAGGATGAGATTGACTCGCACTTACATCCATTACTGCGCTGCAAGTTTTGTCCAGTGAAGAATATTTTATATAATGGGCTCCTTCTGTATCATTTGGCAATCAATCCTTCTTAATTTGAAGTTCCCTTTCCTTGTTGAACTGCTCTCCTCCCGGTGGAGCTGGTTTGCATGTTGATTTGGAATAGAATGAAAACTCAGTGAACTACAAAAGCCTGTTGCAGAGATTTTTGGCGATGTATGACCAATGTTCTCTTTATTCCTGGCCCATTATTTTCTTCAGCATCTGCTCAGCTGATTAGTTTTAATGAGCAGTAGCTCCACTGGTGCATGAGGGAATTCACAGCTCAGTAGGCTGGGGAAAAGAAAATGAGCAGTGTAAAATGGCTGTGTGCAGGTAGCTGTCTCCACAACAGGCACCTTTATACACACATCAAACATGGGACAGGAGGAAGCATCCTGCTTGTACACTGCAACCACTGAGAAACTCCTCTGTACTGGGTAGTGGTTCCCTTTGGAAGAGGCTCTTTGAGATCCAAAACCACAGGGAGCTATTACAGATACACAGGGAAAAGCAAAGTTGTGTCTTGGAGCTGTTGTGGCTCCATGTACATGTAAGCCAAGACAGGTTATTTCCCTAAAAAATGCCATGCCGTGTTATGCATGATCAGAGGAGCAAGCCTCCATACTTGGATTTTGAATTTTGCAATTTCCCACTGCCTTGCACATCTTTTCTGTTGTTTTCCCCTGGGTCCAGGCTTTGCCTCCTGCCCTGTGCCTGCACCCGCTACAGAGCAGCTCCACGCTGATCAGGGACTGCAAAGAACAGGAATCAAACCACAGCAGTGGGAGAGCCAGCCCTGCAAACGCTGCTTGCAGGCTAAAGCTTCCTGCTTCAGCCCCGATGTTTGCTCCAATTTCCATGCCTGGAACACCCAAAAACTTTCAGGTTGTTGGGTCGCCGGTGGTGGCTGGAGAGCACCTTTCTGTAGATCTGCGTGCTGGTTGCACATCTGAGCTACAGAAATGTCAAGGTAAAACAAGTCAAAACAGAAGAAAAACTGTCTTACTTCTGGCCTGGTGTCCATCATTTCCTGAAACAGTCTTCCTCTCTCCACCAGCGCAGAAATCATTTCAGCAGAAGTTCGAAGATGATGAAGGTTGTAGAAAAAAAATGTTGTGGAAACGGTAATAGTCAGGTGGGAATTGTTTATTTTCTGTAAGCAGACAGTACCAATGATACAAGCCCTGCTAACAGAACCAATCAGCGAGAACACATGAAAGGGATTTCTTTTTCCTCTCTGTTGGCTTTTCAAACTGTGACAAGCGTTACTCAGCAATCCCCACTTTCATCTCCGCAGAGAGGAAGCCCTGCTCTTCTATCACATGGTGGATGCGTGGTTTTGGGTAAGCAACTCCCAAAATGGGTGAGAGAGAGTCTGTGGCTGGAAAATGTGCCAGCCACAGGCCACCCCTCTGGATATCGCAGCCCTCAGCAGCAGCGTGATCCCTCTCCTGTGCAGGGATGCTGTGTGCTGCAATTTTCCACATGACAAATCTAGGGGATTGGGCTTGTGTGGACAGCTGTGGTGTGGTACTGCAGGAGAGGCAGTGCCGGAGAGGCAGGGCAGTGGTGCTGAGCACCAACATCACCTTTCCATATCTGCTCCATGTAGGGCTAACTGTGATCGGTGCTTAAGGTCCCCTTCCCCACCCATGAGCCCCAGACCTCCCTCAGCTTTGGCTGTCCCCTCGTGAAAAAAGAGAAGAGGAAAGGGACTGGCTTTGCTGCTGTATCATTCAAGAGGCTGGGTCTGTCTGAGTGAGGCTGGACACATCCTGATGGGCAGTAGGACCAGTTTTAACACTCTCCCCTGCATCCATCCCAGGCGCTGCAGGAAACAAACACTTCCTACTTTCCCTTTCTGTGTGCATCTCTCCTCTCTAAAGTGGTGAGAGTATTTTGCAATATCATGTCATATTTGTAAGGTATAGTTGATAAAATAAAAGTGTATTTTGTTGTCCTGACCTGGCAGAAAAGCCATTCTCTGGTGCTGTCACTGTCAAGGCTGTTGGAGGGGTAGTTCCACCACTGGGATGCCTCTCACCATAGGTCTGAAAAAATGCCAAGAAGAAAGATCCGCTGTATGTATGGTCAGACTGCAATACACACAGCCCATATGGAGTCTATCTTTAGCCTTTTAAAAAAAAAAGAAACAGTGATGGTTGCTCAGAGATACAGATTTTCCTCCCCTTTCCATCTCGCACAGAAGGAGCCGCCAACACAGCGGTGCTGAGCTACGTGGACTAGAGGAGCCCGTTTGTCCCACCTGCTCTGCCGACAGCCATCCTGGTCTCTGAGACCAGGAAGGTGATAAACACCTGGAAAGGTTTCTTAGCATCCCCTCAGGCCTATGTGACCAAGCTGCCAACGGCAGCAGGGTCAAGCTGGGTTGGGCTCTCATCTGTCCATTGAAGTTAAACACTTTTTTTGACTTGAATATTTTCAGCACGGGCTTTAAGAGGCAGGCTTTGGGAGCAGAAGGGGCATGTGGAGGAGTGGCGTGTACTGGTCTGTGGAGGTGACCATCGGCTGTCATGGTGTGAGAGATGGAGGGACAGGCTGGGACAGCTGCTGCCAGGCAAACAGTCACTCTGTGCCCCCAGCTGCCATTGGGAACGATGCTGGAAATGCTCCTCTTACTTCCTAAAAACTGGTCGGAACAACAGAGCTGTGGTATCACATCCCACAGGATGGAAGCTCACAGAAATCCTCTTTGTTCTCCTTTTTTCCCCTTGTCCCAGTAAACATACATGAGTTATCCAGCTTGCATTTATCTGGCTGTCTTGAGTGCACTGTTTTACTACAAACCACAGTGATGGCTTTTGTGCGCTAGAGATGCCACAGCTGGGTTAGACAGAGCCCTAGGCTGACATGTGGGGCTGGAGGAAGCCTTGGTTATCCAGAACTATGCTTGTCCTTTGGCACAATTCCTGGGACACATTCGCACTGCACCACGGAACAGCGTGGGGAGCTACCAGTTCCATAAGAAATACAATTCAAAGAAGCCTGTGCCATCCTTCTTCAAGCTTCCATCTCATTAGGAGTTCCCTCAGGTGAAGACAAAGGAATAAAGTGTCTGTCCTAAAGAGCTTCCAGCTGAAGGAAAAAGATAGGGCAGAAATGTGCAAATGTTCTATTAACTAAATTATTTCATAGTAGCACTCTATGACCAGCCAAGCATTGGTTCATTCTGACAAACAGTAAGAGGACCTGGCGACTCTTGGTCTCTAGAAGTTCTAGGAAAGATGGGCATCTCTCCCATAGAATGATCTCATGAGAAAAACAAGCTGTTAACAGTTTCCCTGCAGGGATTTTGAGGTTGTTGGTACTGTTTATGCTGTATAGAAATACTGTCAGACGTAAAACTGAAGTTTCTTGTCCATAAGACCCATTGGTCTGACACATTTGATAAGGAACAGAGTAAATACATATTGATCAGGGGCTGTTTAAGGTCAGCAGGACTGAACACAAACACTGTCTGCCTGAAATTGGTTATTTCCATTGGATAAGTAATAAGTCTCATTCTCTGCAAGTGAGGATGATTTCCTATGCTTGTCCCATATTTCTATGTTTCTGTTCATATATTCCTGACATCTTCCAAATATTATCCTGGGTAAAACACTCAATTACTTGTTCAGTCACTTGAAATCTTGTTGATGTTACAGAAAAACCCCAGCCTGGATGCCCCTTTCACATATTTTGCTTTAGTTTGATAAATTACTCTTTATTTACAGTTTATGACAAACATTTTTGTTTTCACATGTTATTTTTGGAAATATCCATTTCAGCTAATGGATTACTTGTTCACCTGAAAATCTGTGCATGAGTGTGTGTCCTCTATTAACCACTTTCTGAGGTTTTCTTTCAGAAAGATAATAGACTTTGAGTTAAGCAAAGTCTAATTCTGCAGTCAGGCCTCACTGCAGAAGTGTCGTTTGTCCAAACATAAAGTGGAGTTTGGGTCCAACAGACACCTCTTCCTTGATATTGTCATTCCATTCATCTCCCCTGGGGCCAGGAGGAGGCCAGGAGGGACATTCCAGCGGCTCGAGGGCCAGCAGCATGGGCCCTTACAGGAATGAAGAACTATGCATTAGACCATGAACAAAACTGACCTGCTAAATCACCTCCAGGATGCAAATATCAGCATCCTGACGTTGCAAGATAATTCAGGAAATGCCCACTGTTGTGGTGTCTCTGCACAGAGCTTCAGCACAGCTGGGACCCAGCACACCACTCCTTCCCAGGTGCTGCTGCATGTGGTGAGACAAGGGAGTGCTGGGTTTGGCCCCAGCTTCTCTCAGCTACTTTGGTGCTCCTGTGGTAGGATGTGGTCAGGAGATTTGACAGTTGTTTTCTCCATTAAGTAAATGCTGATCTGTTGAAACCAAAATTTTGCTAGAAAAAACAGTTTTTCTTGAAAAACTCAGCATAGGAGATCAAAACGAGGGGACAATAAACCCAGTGTCAGGTCTTCTACAAATGAAGTGTCCTGACCACTGGAGTATCTACAAGCTCTTTTACTGTCCTTTTTACTGTCAGCGTAGGTGAGATTCCTTTTCCTCTGTGGAAAACAGAATAAAATTCTTAATCTCACACAGTGTGGCAGACTGTGAAAACCCTTTTCAGCACAGTTTCACTTGAATTTAAGAAATACAGTTTCTCTCCGCTGCCCACAAATGTTAGATCATTTCATACTAGCAAGGTGATACACTGAAGAGATGAACTGAATAAAAAATAAAAAGGAAGGATATTTTTAGTCTTATTTGCCAATTAAATAATTACTTGTATCATGCGTGCTAATTACAGACATTGCAAAAATCAGAAGAAAAATGAAATAGTTCAACAGGAGAATAAAACCAGGGAGTTGCCGTGGGCTGCCATCTGCCCCTCTTCCTTTCAGCCATCAAACAGCAGCAGCTGGGCACGCAGAAGGAGCTGGTTCAGTTGGTTTCTGCTTCTCCTCATCCCAGAGCAGAAACGGTGTTAAACTCACCGTGCCTTTCCCACAGGGACTCCTCCTTGTCTACAGACAGCAGCAAAAATCCCAGTGGCCACAGGGCCTCCTGACCAGGGCACATGGTGCTCAGTCTCCCGTGCTCACATGCTCTTTTCTCCTCCCGACAAAGGCAGTCTGGGAACCGGGGGTCATCCCGGCGGGGTGTAATCCTCTGTGCCACAGCCTTGGTGGCTCCCACACAGTGCTTCCCTGGCAGAGAGAAGAAACATGTGATGAAGCATCCGTCCGTGTGCTCCATGAAAACGGCCCCTATCTTCATTGGGTTTAATGAGAAATCTCTCAAGCCTGTTAAGAGCTGGCATTTCCTGGCTTGTAACGTGGCTCCATCACCACTCCCGGGCAATTCGGGCCCTGTTCATCCCTCCTACCTCCCCCCTGCCCTGCTTTGGGGCTGTGAAACACCCTCTCGCAGGTTGAGGGACAAGACTTTCAAAGGAAAGGGATGCTAAGGACAGGCAGGCAGCCTTGCCAAAAGGGAAAAAGCAAGTCCTTCATCACACGAAGTCACTTCCCAAATTGCAGAAACCACCAATGCCCATTTTACATCCAGAGCAAATGAGGGTGCCTCTTAGGCAGGGTACCTGCCAAGGACCACGTAGGGTTGCTTTGCACTGTGTTTCCTGTGAAACACAACATCGAACTATTAAACTTTAATAGCACTAAAGAGGCTGGGGCATGAAACCCTTGATGTGCACTCGTAATGGGCAAAGGGAAAAGCCTTTCAAGACAGATTTATTCCTGGACCCTTGGATAGCTGCTAAGACAGGTCTTGGTTGCAAGGTTCCACCGCACTTCTTTCTGCCCTCTAGTGCCAGAGAGAAAAATTAAATGTAAAGAAAGCAGCCTGCAGTTTTCTCCTGGCAATGCACAAGAGAAAAGGAGGGAGAAAATACTACTTGTAGCTGCATGCTTTGATACCAGTTTAGGTGAAGCATTCCAGAAAAAGTTATGTCACAAAAGCCACTGTCAGTAGGGTTTATAATGCCCTTTGGGAGCCAGATGTGCCTCTGCAAAGGACAAGCTGGGTACAGAACATGATGGTATTGCTTCTGCTGTTGAACTGGACCCAGGCCTGCCAAAAACAATGGAGACTCCCAAGTAAGGCAGGAGCTCACAGTTTTATGCTGCAGGTTGGGACAGGGGTGTCTCTGTAACCACCCAAAGATGTGTCTGTTCCAGTCCTGCTCCTTCCTTTAGGTAAAACCCTGACTAAGCTTTGAGCCAAGATATTTACATTAGAGAAGTGCCTGCTGTTGAACACTTTGAAACTCATTTAATTCACACTTGCTCTTAATCTCTGCTTCTGAACAACCCCTCATTGGGCTGAGTCAGACCCGTTACCCTGACTGCTCTCTTCCAAAAATGTGGTGGGAAAGGCAGCTGAGCCGGGGCAGCGCCCTCATGCCAGTGTTCACTTTTGTGTGTGTGTGTCTGTACTTGGCATCTTTTGCTCGATGAAGGTGTAAGGGAAAAGCCACACTGCCATGATTTCAGCAGCAGCCACTCGCATATTGAGCTGCCAACAGCAGGTGAGAGCTCCAGGACATCCCAGGTACAAACATCAACAGGAGAAGACATGAAAAGGAGATGAAGGACTGGCCCGTCAGAACAACGGGGCTGACTGATGCAGCCCAAGGATGATGCTGAGGATCCAGTAAAACAATGTGTGGGGCTGGGAATTGGCTGCCCCAACTGACTGATGCCAAACAAGCCTAATGAGGACTAATGGGGCTGAGCCAGCTTGGCCACCAAATGGGCAAGAGGCCCATGGGAGGACAGAGAGAGCTCCCTGAGCCATGGATCAGTGTCACACTGGTCTCACCTCCCATCAGACTCCAGTTTCGAAGGTCTAACATCCTTCTGATGCTCAAGGCAACACACTGGATGGGGTTCCTGACCAACTGCTCGGCCCTTTGAAAGGTTCCTACTTTGGGATGTGTGAACTCTTCCTTGTATTTCTTCCATACTCCACTACTTTTATCCCTTCTTATTCTCTTGCTGCTTTGCCTTTCACCTGGCCCAGCAAGATGAGACCCAGACCCATCCTGTCCCATCCGGGGGCCTTCCTGCCACCAAAAGCTCCCTTGGCTCCCATGGGCACCAACAACATCCTGAAAATGCTGTGCTACCCCCCCCTTTTCCCATCCTTTCCCTTTTCCTCCTCTGTGCATATCTCACAGTCACAGAGGAAGCAATTACGAAAAGTGATCAGAACTAAGTCTTCCCTCTTGTCTTTGTTACTTGACAAGAGTTTCAAGCCACATCCTCCCTTTGAAAAAACAAGTTGTGATTGTGTACATTTTGCCTAACTACTCAATTTCAATTTCAAAATGCTTATTTCTGTTTTTGATCTATTTCTCCTGTGTATCCTCATCAGGATGTTTCAAAACTTTGGCATGAATTTTTCAGTGTGTTACCCCCTCGACTCCAAGCCCTGCAAGGTGATGATTGTTCAGTGTCACACGGCAAGAAAAACTGGTTTGAATTTCTGCTTCCCTTAGTCTGTTTATCTGTTCAATTAGTTCCTGGCATTGGCCTACAAACAAGATTCCTGGCTGCACAGGTCATGAGCAGTGCAAGGTGCCAGGAAAGTTCTCCAGGGAAGCCACTGCCATTTTGGGGTTCCCTGCCAAAACAAGGATCCAGGGGATCTGCAACTGAGGGGATGCAGGAGTGGACACAGCAGTGCAGCTGTAGCTAAGATACAAGGAGTGGGTTATGATGTTGCTATTGGAGAAAAGATAACAGGACAAACACCCAGCTGTATTCAGGGATCTGCTGTGGTCTTTCCTCCAAAATCAAAGTCGGGGTTTCAGGAGGACATTCACTTTTTTCCTTTTTCTTCTGCTCCCTGCTGTTCTCCGAGACTTGAAATCCAACACATTAGGAAGAAACTGTGGAATATAGAAACTTCTTATGGCAACTGCTGCCACAGGCTGGTACAGGAGGACATTTCAGGGAAGTTACTGGCCTCCACAAACCGTGCTGTAAGCACAATACGTGCTCATTGCTCCCTTTTCCAGGTAGTTGTGGGAAGTCCCAGCCCTCCTTTACAGTAAAATTACCACAATTACACAGGAAAATGGCAAGACCTGAACTCACTTAAAAACACAAGAAAGGTACAGAGGGGTTCTCTGAAGGTAGTGAAACAGAGGGAAAAAATCTGGAAGAGAACACAGAAAAGGCATCTTGTGCAGGCAAGCTGGGATGGAAAAGCTGAGGGAGAGCACTTCTGAGGTCCATCTTTGTCCATCAGAGGTTGAAACTTACCTTCACTTCAGTCATTCCTGCGATTCAGGAACTCCTTGCGTGCTCTTTATGAGTAAACAGGGTAGCATCACATAAAATGAGCTTTCCAACCTAATATTCTCCTCTTTATGGAAACAGTTCTCAGGATGGTTGAACAACTCTCAGGTCACATAAAGAGTAATGCACATACACACAGACCTGTATCTGCTCCTTACACTCACACCCACAATAGAACATTTCAGACATGGTTCAGGCAATGTGCGGCTCCCTTCGACGTGAACAGTCACAAGAGCACACTGGAGGATGCTGAGGGATAAGTCAGTCTCCTATTCCCTGCCCCATGACATGGAATCCCAGCTCCACCAGCGCTGTGCCAAGTCCACAGGCAGCACTGACCCCACCCTGGCATTGTCAGTTCCCACCCATCACTAATCTGTCCCACCAAATGAGTTCCACAGCAGCCTGAGACTGATGTCCTCCTCAGTAAGCTGCTATATTCTAATGCCATCTCAGCCTGAAATGATGCTAAAATCTCTGACCTGCTACCAGTTAAAACCTTTTTTATTTGATTTAAGAAACAATCCAAATCTCTTCTGGTTATCTTCTTAGGGAAAAGCTCTGAGACAGGGCGGCTCAGGGAGAGCAGCGCTGGAAGCCACAGGCTTTGCCTTCATGTCACAAAGGCAGTTAAAAGAGGGAAGAGAAGCTCCTTTCTCCCTCACCTACCACTCAATTTCCCTAAGTCTAAAGATAATGTGCCACTTTATTGTGCTTTAGTGAAGGTGAGGCATCCGTCTCTCTTGACACTGCTCAGTAAGAGGAGGAACCCAGGGGCTTCATGAGGAGGAAGACAGCACCAGAAACAGCTTGCTGAAAACCATGCATGGCTGTGCCAGCAGGTCACATGGCCAGCAGGAGCTGGGGGAGGGATAAACGAGCAGTACCACACAGCGACGCATTGGCTGGCAACACCAGGGACTCTTGAGATAATCCAGTCCAAACCCCTACCTAAGCAGGGTCAGCTAGAGCAGTTTTTCAGGGCTGTGTATTATCAGGTTTCAATACCTCCAAGAATGGAAACTTCACAACCTCTCTGGGGAACCTGATCCAATGTTTGACCATCCTCACTGTAAAATAGCTTTTTCTTACGTTTCAGTGTACTTTCCTGTGTTTTAGTTTGTGTTCACTGCCTCTTGTCCATTCTCTGGATACCTTGAGGAGATCTGGGTTCTGTCTTCTCTCATTACTCTCCTCAGCATGTATTTTACACACAGAGAAGATACCCCTGCAGTTTCTCTTTTCCAGGTTGAACAGTTCCAGCTCAGGACTGGCCAAGAGATGCAGCAGGAACAATGTAGGTGATGGATATAGAACCAGCAACAACTCTATGAGCAAGGTGATGAGGACCTCATCAACAGCAGGTCCCACTCAGCGCCTGCTGGTCTCAGTGATGGCATGAATATCGTAGCCCAAACACAGCCCCTTCCCAGCCCAGCCCAGTCTGCCCCAGTGAGTGTCCACAGGCACTGGGGCTGGCGTGCACCAGGTGGCTGAGCCCACATTTGAAATGCAAGGAAAGGAAGGGAGATGATGGTGCATCTGCTTTTCTTACAGCGATGGCACTCGTGTCTTTCTTACAGCAACAGCACGCGTGTTTTCCTTACAGCAACGTGGTCCTCCTGGGTTTTATGTTTTGTTCTCTTTCACTTCTCATGTTTGTGTTTGCAGAAACCATCCCACAGTTGCTATGTGTAAATATGTCACCTGTCGAAGTGTTGCTTCTCCAGATGAGCCTTCCTGTCCCAAGCTGAGCGTGACAGATGCGCTCAAGCCCCATGTCATGCCCTCTGCTGCTGCACCCGTGGAGAGGTGTCTGAGTGTTACTGCCAGTCAGAGCTGCACCGTGGGGACCCACTGCCACAGCCAGTGTTTGCACACGCTCAGAGTATGAGTGGTGAGTAACGCAGGATCCCGACGTGGCCCAGGGAGGTAGTTCCTCCTCTTCCACTGCTTCCACCACCTCTGATAGCGTCCTTGGTCAGGCCCTGCCTGTGACCTCCTTCTACCCAAGCTCCCTTAGCTGACTGCCTTCCCCAGCTCTGCAGCAAAGGTGCTCCCTTCATCCAAGCACAGTTTTGCTGACCCGTGTCAGACGTGTTGAATGAAACCCACAGCTCATCGCTGTTGGTGTTGATCTGGGTTGAGGCCAAACCTCTGCTTCTCAGCTTGGCACTCAGAAGAGCTGCTTGCTGTGGGTGCCCTGGTCCCTGAAATTCCAGCAGTGGGAGCTGATGGCTCCTCTGTGCCTCCTCTGTGTTCCCTGCCACGCGAAACCATCAGATTCCTCATGGCCTGGTCCCTGGTGACTCAGATGCTCCGGAGGCACCGCAGTGCATCAGCTGCTGCAGAGCAGCACTGACAGACATGCCAGGGAGAGGAACAGCCGAGAGGAGCTGAGGCACAGCCAGAGGCTCCCGACGTGAGACAGCGTTTATTTTTAGTGTGGTAGCGCTGAGGATATGGAATGAGCTGCTTCCCTCTCGTCATGCTGACGCCATCACTCGCCGCCCACGCGCCCACTAAGTGGGTTATCACAGCCCATCAGGCTCCCAGGGAGAGGGAAAGAACACAAAAAGGTCACTTCTCTCCTCTTACCAACAAACAGCAGAGTACATAGAGTACATCACAGTTGTGATGTTTATTAATGGACTTTGGTTTGAATTGCTGAAGGTGTCTTGGGCAGGACATCATCTCTCCTGCTGTGCAGAGCTGCAGGACCAGCTGTAAGTCATCGTCCTCCCAAAACCATGAGAAACACCAGATCTAGAGCACTTACAGAGGGCTTTCCTCTGTCTCAGCTGATAAGATACTCCCTGTATCCTTGAATTTTCCCTGACCTGTCAGTATCCTTTCCTCTCAGCTAGACATCGCTAAAACCACTGTGATCCCAGCTACCAACCCTCTTCTCAGATGCCTTCTCTGTCATTTTAATTTTCCCACCTGACATATCAAAATTCACACTTGTCTGAGATGTTTGTGTCCTTTGTGCCACAGTGTTTACAGGGATTCTCGTGGGATGTTGTTATCCTCATCTAACACAGTGCAAGCTTCCCATCCCCCGTGCCAGTGAGAGATGAACAATGTGCTCAAGACAGCAGAGACCATTCCAGCCCTTTGCACCTCAGGGTCACACTTTTCCCTCCTTGACTATTTTTCCTCCAGTTCGAGTCAATTCACTGATCCACAGGCCCCACTCCTCCTTATTCGCCATCCTGGGTGTCCTTCCAGCACAGAACTCCTCACCAGGAAGTTTCAGCCCATGCTGCTGAAGATTTTTTCTTCCTCCAAGTCGCTTTTTAAAATTTCTGGCACCATCAAGGCGCTTCTGAAGTAGTGCTTCTCTGCTCTTCATCTGCCTCACCATCTGCTTAAGAGAGCGTGGGGCAGGGGGATTTCTGCAGAGATTTGTAGACTGAAGGCCAGAAAGAACCAGGGTGATCGATAGCCCCAGCATATAATAAATGCTGTAGACAACCAGAGAGCAGTTCCCACAGCAAGTCCTTCATCACTCAGTGCTCTATCCCTAACCAGTGCAGACCCAGACTTCCTTTGAATGGCACTAATTAAAACATTTTTTGTACTATGAAAATATGTAACTATACAGGGAGAGGACAGTTAAGGCTTGGAAATCTTAATGACCAGATTTGGGAAGGTTGAATTCTTGGGAGAGCAGCAGTTTTTCAGGCACATGTTCACACAGAATGTTGAGTTTGCAGTTTAATTAGAAAGTAAGTCCATCCTGTAAAATATGTTGACATTCCTAAATGCTTTGTTCCAGTGAATATTGACACCAATCTCCTTGGGGAGCCAGGAGCTTCTGTGCTGAACATCATCCTTTGCATAAACCCAAAGCTGTGTAATGGGAATGTCCTACTCCTGCCAGCCCAAGCACTGATGGAAGAAGCCCTAATAGCACACGAGGCAGCACAAACAAATGCCACCTTGCCATCCAGCCATGGCTCAGTGGCCCTTCAGGGGGCTCACTGAGTCACTAAGCGCATGACTCAGGTTACTCCTAAGACTCTCTGCACCTACTGATCCTGGGTAGCTGTGAGTCCATAAGCACAGATCCAGCTTTCTCCCTGCCACCAGAAAACTGTCATTGCACCTCACCTGGAACATCATCATCATTCCTCAGCCTCAGGAGGCTGAAGAACCAAAAATTCTTAACCTAGATGGAAGTCTGCTACGCTCTATTCCCAGCCAAGGAGTACATGACAACAGAGGGGTATTTACCCAATCCTATCTCTACATGGTGTCCTACAACTCTTGATTTTATTCCTGCCTTCCAGGAACACTGCCATACACAGGGAGGACCAAAGCCTCCTCACCCCACAGCCATAGCCAGTAGACTCTTACTTGGTTCTGGCAATAAGCTTGCTCTGACTAGCTCAAGTCAGATCTCTCAGCAAGTCTTCTCAAAAAACTAATTACAGCCTGACCACCAACAACATTAGCCTGGGCAGTTCTGGGAATTCCCTCCTTGGTGTCAGAAAAGGTCCAAATTTGAAGCCCAGCAGCACAGGTCTAACCTTTACCCCAGAGCCTGAGGAGGGGTTTGACCGGGATGATTTAATCAGCCAGTCATCTCCCTCAATAAAGGGCAAGAGAAGCTAATAGATTCAAACTCACTAAAAATGTGCACGGAAGTGTATTTATTTTCTTCATTTTTGTTAAAAAAAACCTTTCCAAGAGTTAGTGCTTTCTTTTCAAAACGCCACCACAGCTTCCCCCAGTACAGGCTAAGTCTCTAACAAAAGACAGCGCGATACATGGTGTCCATTTAGGTGTAGACACATGAGAACATACTGCAGGCATATCTGTGGTACAAGTCATTTTATGAAGCACTTCACAAAGGGCTTCAGCATCTCCCTGGGTAGGAGCTGACATTGTGCGTGCGGGTGGTTCACCGGGGCCTCCCACGGAGAGGAACACCGGGAAGCAACACACGGAGCTCCCCACTGCAAGCCAGTGGGAGCAGGCTGGTGTGCCAGGCTGCTCGGGAATTTCTGTCCAAGAATATCTGCGTAATTGGGCGATCTCTTAAATGCCGTGAAATATAAAGAGGATCCTGCAAATCTTTATCTGCAGATTTCTTGTTTAGTAAAAACCGCATTACTCATGGCCAGAGAGAATTGACACTGATAACGTAGTATTTAATGCCGTATTTTAGTAATTCTAAGAATCAATAAACTCTAAATAGAATGGCAATTTTGCTATCTCTGGAAAATGCCTTTTTCTAATGGTGGATTTAAGCAAGAGTAGAGCAGTTGAGAGACACACAGTTGATTTAGCAACACTGGTGACTAATTCTTTCGGAAGACACTCTCCTAAAAGGATACTGCTTTCTCTCCAGACTTCTGGGCTTAGGCTCAGGGTTCCCAGCAGGAACAAGGCAACGTGCAGTGATCGACCCCACGTGTACCCTTTGACTCTATCAAATACAAGCTGATCACAGGTTAGAAGTGTGCACACACCTGCAGGGCTGAGGTCTTACTGGCATCGTGGAGACATGGTGGGATGGCTCCCAAGACTGGAGTGTTAGAATGGAAGGATACAGGCTCTTTAGGAAGGACAGGCAGGGGATATGAGGAGGGGGTGTTGCCCTCTATGTCAACGACCAGGTGGAGTGCATGGAGCTTTGCCTTGGGATGGATGAGAGCCTATGGGTCAGGATTAAAGAGAGGGCAGGAACAGGTGACATTATAGGGGGGGGGGGTCTGCTACAGGCTGCTCCAAAAGGAAGACCAAGTGGATGAGGCCCTCTACAGACAGATAGGAACAGCCTCATGTTCACAAGCCCTGGTCCTTACTGGGGACTTCAACCACCCTGGTAGCTACTGGAGGGACACATAGCAGGGCATAAGAAATCCAGGAGTGTCCTGGAATTCCTTCTCCAAGTGATAGAGGAGCCAACAGGGAGCAGTGCTATGCTGGACCTTGTTCTCACCATCAAGGAGGATCTGGTGGGAAATGTGAAGCTCAAGGGCAGCCTGGGGTGTAGCAACCATGACATGGTGGAGTTCAAGATCCTCGGGGCAGTGAGGAAGGCACACAGCAAACTTGCTACCCTGGACTTCACGAGAGCAAACTTTGCTTGGTAGAGTCCCATGGAATAAAGATGTGGAGGGAAGAAGGGCCCAAGAAAGCCGATTAATATTCCAGGACCACCTCCTCCAGGCTCAGGGGTGATGCATCCCAACAAAGAAGAATCCAGGCAAAAACACCATGAAGCCTGCATGGAAAAACAAGGAGCTCCTGGACAAACTCAAACACAAAAAGGAAGCCTACTGAGTGTGGAAACAAGAACAGGCAGCATGGGAGGAATACAGAGAAATGTCTGAGCAGCCAGGGATCAGGTTAGGAAAGCTAAAGCCCCGACAGAATGAAACCTGGCCAGGGACATCCAGGGCAACAAGAAATGTTTCTATAAAAAAAAAAAGTTTCTACATTGGTGATAAAAGAAAGACTAGGGAAAATGTGTGTCTTCTCAAGAAGGACATGAGAGATCTGGTTGCTCTGGTGTTGTTCAAACTGGAGAAGAGAGGGCTCCAGGGAGACCTTGGAGTACTTTCCAGTACCTAAAGGGGGTTTACAGGAACGATGGGGAGGCACTCTTTATCAGAGAGTGTAGTGACAGGATGAGGGTAACAGTTTTAAACTGAAAGAGGGTAGATCTAGATCAGACATTAGGAAGGAATTCTTTACTGTGAGGGTCATGAGGCACTGGAACAGGTTTCCCAGAGAAGTTGTGGCTGCCCCATCCCTGGAAGTGTTCAAGGCCAGGCTGGATGGATCTCTGTGAGTATCCTGGTCTAGTAGAAGGTGTCCCTGCCCCTGTCAGGGTGGTTTGGAACTGGACGATCCCCTCCAACCCCAAGCCATTCTATAATTCTATGATTTTATGACTATTTGAATTAGCTCAGCCCTCTTTCATACAGCTCTAGACCAGTGCCCAGAGCAAGAAAAAGCAGATGCATCCAGATGATTTGCTTCGAACAGAGCAGCTGAGCCACATCCGAATGAGTAAGTTCAGATAAATTGAGCCATCAGATACCCACTTAAGACAAATTAGTTTAGAATGGCTATGCTGCATCTGTCAATGGTTAAACGCACTAGAAGAGTATTTATAAGACAGGGCTAATTTCTTAGTCCTTGAAGAAGAACACTTTGGGAAAGCAACTGCTCCATCTAGCAAAGTATTTTCAGATGCAGTCAAAAAGGCATTTGGAGCATTAGTTTACTACGAAACAGCTTTGGCCAAGAGTCACTCTTGGGGTTGACGAGATATGGTCTTTGGTTTTTATAACTCAACCAGCTGAAGTAAATGGCAAAACACTGAAAACATCATAAATCATGTTGGACCAGTGCTCTGCTTCTTCTCTTTGACCAGATTATATAGCAGCTGCAATGCAAGCCAGAACAACTACTCCACTATTTTTTATAAACCGGATGATTCTCTTAGGTTGAACATCGGCAAAGCGTTTCACTTGAGCCATCTCTGTCTGGGAGAGATATTAAAAAAACCCGTGCACCCTACTGGTGCCAGCAGGGCAGGGCTGGTGGGGCAGGGTGACCATCCAGCCTGTGCAGCCTCTTCCATTGCTGGCACTGCTGGCTCAGGGGGGCGTACAGGGCACTGAAACCCTCTTCACTACAAGAGGAGCAAAAGGTCTAATTCTTTGGTACTGTAGCTTTATTCAGCTTTCCCCCGAGTGTCTCTTCCTTTGTCACTGCTCATTTCTAGCTCAGACTCCTTCCCCATGTCCCAGAGGAGCAAGGAGAACAGCCAGGGTGGCTGGCTGAAGCGGAACAGCAGAGGAGGCTGGGAACAGGGTAAGGTCAGGACAATACTGGACTAGATTGCTTGGGAAGGCAGTTTCCATTGTGGAAACAAAATGAACGTAACAAATAATCTGTCTGGCATGAAGAGAACAAAAGCAAGGCCACAGACTCATTTTCTGAAGGTCCTTTTAGACCATTCCCTATTACACTGAGACAGCAATCCATACTTTCAAACTTTTACTGTCTCGTAATAGCAGCCACTGTGTACAAGAAAAAACCCAAACAACAGGTACTCATGAGTTTGGAGAAGAGGTGATCAGGGTTATAAGCTTCTGTGTCTCACTTTAGACTTTGTCAAGTATTACATGACCTCTTAGGAGAAGTAGAATTCTGAAATTTTTTGAGTCTCCACTTATGCAAAGGTGAAAGACAACTAGAATTACTCTCCTTTGTGTGGAAAAGTCCTGGAAGGAAGACTGCAGCTCAAGCATCGGCTCCAGTTTTGGGCCAATAAAAACAGCAAATTGGAGCCAGTTCAGAGATCACCAAGGTGGTTGGGGCTGTGCAGAGGGGCTGAGGGAGCTGGCACTGGTCAGCATGGAGGTGGGGTGACTTTGGGGAAACCCACCTCCAGCCCCCCAAACCTGTGGGGAGCCATCCAGGAATCAGAGCTGGACTCTGTACATCAGGGCAGAGGGAGAATGAGAGAGAACAGGCACAAGGGTTTAAGGAAAAATTTCTCCCTAAGGAGAGTCAAACACCAGAGCAGGTTGCCCAGAGATGCTGCACAGTCTCCATCCTTGGAGGCTGTCAAAACGCAACCAGACAATGCCCTGAGAAAGGAGCTCTAATCCTCCTTTGAGCAAGATGTTAAACCAAACACCTCAAGCCATCTGCATCTTGATTGGCTGAATTTTGATTCTGCATCTTGATCAGCTTGAGTAGCTCTTCAGGCTCTGATGAAATTTGAGCACACACATTTGCACAGCTTGTATAGAAGCCAACCAAGATGCAGATGGACAGCTCTCCACTGCCTATTGATCCAATCTTCATGGACTAAGAAGACAATTCAATTCATGTACATTTGCCAGCTGAGTCCCAACCACTGCCTAGTAGTTTATAACTTAATTTCTGTATATTATATACACATTCCTTGCTCCTTTATGCTGTATTAGCAGACAACAGCCTAACACAATCTCCCATTTAAGTGCTTACAAGGCAATTCTAGTGCCATTTGCTTGGGAGTTTTTACCAGGCTGAGCTCAGTCTGTCTTGGCAGCTGTGGGCAAGAGATGGCAAGACCTTGTAAGAAGCAGAGGAGACCAACAACTTTTTATACATCTTAATGGAGAAGTGTCTTTAGTCATGGTGCTCAAGTCTCCATGGAGCGTGAGAAGCCCCTACACTCACCCGGCTCAGCCTGCTGTTTTCTTCCTGATGCACAGGAATTTTTAAATCACCAGATCTTAGAGAAGTTGAATCAAGTCAAAAAAACATTTAGATGTCCCTGGAAATGCTGCCAAACACCTGAAAGTTGCTGTGGATCAGGTGAGAAACTCCATGGATGGAGACGTCTCCTCTAGGCAACCTGCACCACTGTTCGATTACCCTTACAACAATCAAAGGGGTTTCTTCTGTCTGAGCAGAATTCCGTTTCAGTTTGTGCCCACTAATTCTTGAACTATCACTGGGCACCACTGGGAAGAATGTCTCCATGGTCTTTTTGCTTCCCATCATGTATGTGTACATATGGACAGGATCTCCCTGAGCTTTTGTTCTCCAGGTCGAATAGTTCCAGCTCCCACACTCTCCTTGTATGACAGATGCTCCAAATCCCTTGGTCATCTTCACAGTCCTTCACTGCTCTCATTCCAATGTGTCCATGACTTTTTTTAAACATGGGAGCCCAACGCTGGCCCCAGCACCCCAGATGTGGCCTCACCGGGGCTGAGCAAAGAGCAAGGATCACTTCCCCTCAACCTTCTGACAATGCTCCTTCTAGGGCTGCCCACGATGCCTCTGGTCTTCCGTACTCTGTACATTGCTGTCTCACATCCAACTTGTTGCCCACCCAAATGCCCCGGGCCCTTTTCATAGAATCATAGAATCAACCAGATTGGAAAAGACCTCTGAGATCAAGTCCAACCCTTGATCCAACACCACTGCTGTTACCAGACCATGGCACTAAGTGCCACATCCAGTCTCACCCTAAAAACCTCCAGGGATGGTGAATCCACCACCTCCCTGGGCAGCCCATTCCAATGTCTGATAACCCTCTCTGTAAAGAACTTCTTCCTAATATCTGACCTAAACCTCCCCTGGCACAGCTTAAGGCCATGCCCTCTTGTCCTACTGCTGGTTGCCCGGGAGAAGAGACCAACCCCCACCTGGCTACAACCTCCTTTCAGAGAGTTGTAGAGAGTGATGAGGTCTCCCCTGAGCCTCCTCTTCTCCAGGCTAAAAAGCTGCTACAAAGCTTTCCTACAAAGCTGCTTTCCAGCTGGTCACCCCTGGGTGCATATGGGGTTATTCCTCATATAATAGGGGTTATTATATATAACCTGGGGTTATTCCTCACCAGGTGCAGGACTGGGCATGTCCCTTTGTAGAACCTTGTAAGATTTCTGTTAGACCATAACTCCAGCCTTGCTGAGATCACCGAGCCTACAATATTCAACAAGCCAAGTCTTTGATATACCACAGCCAGCAATACAGCAGATGAACATCAGCAACTCACCCTCTTACAGTTCAAAGAGCAACCCTCAATAAAAACTACAGCTTTAGGTCACAGGAAAAGGGGTATGTATACCTGATTTCAGGCAATTCTACATCATTTAATGCAGAAACAAAGTAGTGACTTTTCACACCAAATCAGCGCTAATGTCTGCTGTGCCCTGGGATGTCAGAACCGAGGCAGCAGCACCTCCTATGGTTGAACACTTTCTAAGTCCAGCTCTGTTGTACTTCGCTACCTTCCCATTCCAGAACCACTTGGGGTACCTATAACCCCTTTTCCCGTGTCATAACTAAAAACCAGTTCCACAGAGCATCTCTTGCCCTTCTTTATTTTCAAGTTCAATGCACTTTAAACCTGGTACATAACTTCCATATATCCCAACTCAGTGTGGCTGCCTTCAGATTTCCTAGGCTGGGATGAAAGCATGCATTCAGCACTGAGGCTGGCAGCCAGCATGGCTGAGCTTCTGTCTCCATGGGAAGCACTAATTCAAATGAAAAGTAAAATACAAAGGTTTATCTGAAACAGGATTTGCTAGCATGGAAGCACTTGATTGCCAGTCCAAGCAGTAAAAACCGCTGAGAAAATCACTCCAGCAAATCCGTCACCTCAGTGTCTACCGTCCGAATCAACAGGTCTCTCCAGCACTTATTTGCCATAGCTTCAAGGCAGGCACCTTCCCTCGGCAGCAGTATGAGTCACACCAGAGAAGATGGAGCCAGCATTTGCCAGCATGTAGAAAGCACGCAGACTCCAGCAAACGTAGGAATGAAGAACTCAATATCTGACAAACACTATAAACCCAGGAACAGCTATAAATGTTCAAAGATAGAGCATACTCTTTTGAATTTATTGTATCGTTATAGTTTTGGACACATACCTAGATAATCCTCCTCTGAGTGCCAAATTTGCTTTAATGAGTGGGACAAAAATACAAAACTTCCTGCAAACTGAAATGATTCAAAGTGCCGAGTCTATTGTATTTCTGAAAATAGCTGCAATTCTTAGAAGCAGGGATCAACAGCTGCCATCTACCACGAGCAATGCAGCTCTCAAGAATGAGAACACTGAATCACTAGAAAGGGTGAGGAAAATATACCAGGAGACGAGAAATGATTGAATTTTACACATCCCATTTATAAAGGGGAACAAGATAGAAATTGCATTCCTTGTCGAGTAAGAGACTGTGTAAGGCCAGGCTGGCCACAACCACCATGGATGCTCAAGAATTTCCATTTAGGAAACAGGCCTTCTCCCCCACAGAGCCTATTTAATTGCCCACCTCCAAACCTTCGTTTCCACCACACTGCATCCTGCTGCTGTCCTGCTGGAGAGGCACACAGCTCCCCCCACACAGCCCCCATGCAGGGCTGGCTTGTGGGGGCTTCCAGCCTCTGCCATGCAGAGCCAGCTCTGCCTCACACTGACATCCCAAGCCTGAGCTAAGTACATTGACAGCGGAGACAATGGAGCAAAATGGCAAAGGCTTCACATGCATGCTGCAGCCCATGAGCTGTAGGTTCCTAGAAAACACCCCCAGCCTTGGAAACAACAGGCTGGACCTGCTGAATTTCACTTACTCGTTCTACCTGGGTTGACATCTCAAGCTGCATGGAGAGCACACATATGACTTCGCTTTGGAAGACGTTAGACACATTTCATTATGTACCACTGGTACCATCCATGTAGATTTCCTAGATCCATCCAGCTTTGTGTGGTTTACAACTCTAAATTCTTCCATTTATCCCTCCTTCCTCAGAGCATCCTTAGCCACGGTAGATTTACTGCTCTGCAGACGCTGTCTGCCTACAGCAAATGGGATGTGAAGCCATCAGACTTCACCTTATGTGCGTAACACAAGCACATAAAGGAATTTACTCTTCAAAACTGATGAGAATTTAAGAGATTAGAGAATGATTTTATCTTTGACATCCTCCCCACAGCACACACCCCTTTCGCTCTCCATTTTGCAAGAGTGAACTGTGCCCAAACCAGTTGTGAGGAGACAACGCAGAGGCTCCTCATAGTCTATCACCATGAGACAGATCTAAGATTTAGCACATTTACAGCTTGTACATAATAACCATATAGGCTATAGCAGAAATTGGACTCTTTCTCCTCCCCATTGTGAAAATAAGGCTCAAAAATGACCAAGCTTGACGAGTTGAGCCACGTTCAGCAGAACGAGCAAGGCTACACTTAAACCAAGATTTTACCTTCCGTTTGCCGTAAGCCAATTGTACCAACGCTCAGTTTGCTTCAGCTGATTGTAACACTGCTCCTGCCAGGACCATCACCACGCCAGTCTCCTGTGGACATCAGCTGTGCATTCCTGTCCACTCCTCCATTCTGCTGATGGTATGACAACAGCTTGGGACCTATTCCAAGAAGTCCTTTCTCAGTTACCTTTTAGACCAGCCAATGTGCTGATCTGAGGGAGCAGACAGGTAGCATGGACATGACACAGCTGAGCTGGCCAGCCTCTTTACGGGGGTTTCTGTTCTTATTTGGCATAACAGCTCAGTATTCCACATGCCACTCCAACAGGAGTTAACTTTCTACCTGATCAGCTTACGCTGGGCATCTAAACATAAGTAAGATCCATATGCATGCTGAGAGCGGATGCTGCAGTAACCGGATGGCACCAGGTCCTTACACAGCTTATTCTCTCAAAAGCAGAGATGAAGTGTGTAACGTTACTTTCATCTATCAACCAGCAAAATTTGAAATTCAATCACTTCCCTGACTTAAGTTGCACCCAGCTATACCAAGAGGTTTTAACTGAAAGGTCTGTGAAGTAAAAGCATATTAGAAAACTTAAAACTTCGTAAGATCTTTTTTCTAAAGAAGCCTTAGTGCAATGAATCACAGTTTCTGTGACAATAAGTAATCTGTGGATGCTCAATTGCACGTGATCTTCCATATTCACTCTCATCATGCCCAAGAGAAAATGAAACCATGTGTTCAACATGAACATTGGTGCAACCATCACCGAACATCACCTTGTTCTGGGGAAAACTGGCGCTAAGGGGACACTGCCAAGTTTGCTGTGTGAACAAATACATCCCCAATTTCTGTCAAAGCTCGGGTGCTCCCCAAGAGTCACACTAGGATTATGGCAACATTGCTGACAAATTTCCATGCATTTTTACACAATAAAGTGGTACAAAACTTTGTCCCAAGGGCAGAACAGGATACTCCATTCTGAAGTGAAAACTGGTTGCCTTCAACTACTTGTAGTCCAGGCCATCACCAAATCCCAAAGTTTAATCCCTTTTCTGGAGAAGCTGGAGACATGGAGAAGCTCACAGGGCCCAGTGTACGCTGGTATTCCTATGTTGCCTTACTCTGCTGAGAGACAGCAGTGGGCAAGTAAAGCAGCAAGCAGCTTAACCTGTCCGGGAGGAGCTTACAGAACAACCAGCCTGAGGAACAATACTGCATATTGCATATATATAAGATATATAGAACACAGTAACTGTTAATACTTCCGTGCTTACATCCTTTGCTAAACTTGTTCAGATACAGCTGAATGAAAGACAAACCTTAAAAAAGTGTATTTCCAAAATATTTTTTTATGTAGAGAGAGGATATCCCAGCAGCTCTTCTTTCCTAAAGGCAAGACCACAATAATCTCGTCTGCTAAAGTCAAAAGTAAGTCCATGACATCTCCACATTTGAGAGCCATGAAACCAAAGCAGCAACCCAAATGTTAATACATATTTAAGAACAAGTCAACACCTTATCTAATAATTTGATGAAACCAGTTAAGAAGAGATCCTCCAGTAAACAAGAGATCACATAAGCTTTTTTGTTTGCTTTAAAAATGTTAAGCAGTCATAGCTCCCTAATAAGAGATAGATATTGCTGCTTTCAGAGATATGTTATAGGAGCTCCTGCTGCTGCTACAGAGCCTCAGGTGATGGTTACAACAGCTGTGTTGAGCAGGAGAGCAAGCAAACATTTTTTTCCCCAAAATTAGAAATATGCAATTTCCAAAAATGGGAGCGAAAGACAAAAGGTAATGAAAAATACTGCTGAAGAAAGGTTTAATTAAAAAAAATCAGGAATTCAACAGTGCCTAAATCTTTATTTTTCATAACCTACATATTTTTTTTCAAATTAGACAGTTTTACATTTTATGACACAAAAGGAAACTTAAATTACTGATAGTTTACATGTAAGCTTGATTCCAGTCTTAATGGAAGAAGAACAAAAACAAAAACCCTCAAAAAGGCTCCCACATTACACTTCTGTTTCATGAATTGGCAGCTGTTAGGTCTCCTTAGAAATCTCAGATTGTCTGCTGCTATTAGTGTAATCGGTTACAAAGCACAAAAGTCCCTACCTGTAGCTACTGAAGGAGATACAGAGATAGGTGTGCACCATTACAGTCAGCTGTTGCTTGTGATACACTGCACCATGTTCCAACAAGGGCCTTTTCCATGCCAGCTGCTCAGGGCTTTGAAGGGTAATGCAGCAAGGTAAAAAAATTGCCACAGTTCACAGATTTCCAAGTGGTGAGTGACAGTGTCACGGTGAGGGACTGATCTGAAACAACCTTTGGTTTTTAAAGCAACCTTCATTTTTTTACATTTCTGGAAGGAGAGTCTCAGATCCCACTCTGACTTGTTTTCAAAATGAAAAGCATCACCACACAGTCCTACAAGGTAAAATGCCAATTTTAATTACTGCATCCCTGAACCTTTAACTCAGCTACTGCTTTTGGGAGGTTTTTCATTTTAAAAGCCACATTTTAATCTCTCTCTGTATCGTAGCAACAGTCTGCATGCAACTTCACAACTCTACTCCGAAAACTCCATTTTGTCACCGAGTTGGAAAAAAAAAAAAACCAACAAAACCACCCCTTGAAGTAAAATGCAGTAAGGAGACGTTGTATGGTATGTTACACAGCGATTTGGCGTGTCACTTTGTTTTTTTTTTAAAAAAGCTATAAAAACCACGTCAGAGGAAGGTTTAAACTTTTGGTGCAACAGACTGTTGCTGGGTAAGCAGTAATTACAGTGTATTGACCTAGCACAAATGGCAGCAGAATACATTAGAACAGCACAACACACCCCGCTGGTCTCAATATATCACCTCGGGTACCAGCTGAGTATCATGACGAGCCGTACACAGTCGCTGTAAGGAACCACTCGCGATTGTTTGCAGCTGGAAAGCCTTTCACTTGCAGCAGACAAACAAAATGAATCATACAGCTGGCCTAAACCATACACAAATCTAGCTACCGTGTTCACTGCCGCTGGGGAAAGGAGAAGCGTATAAAAAAAAAACCAAACCCAAATCCAATGACAGAACTGGTCGAGCGGTTTTGGTGATGTTGTCGGGGTCTTATCTCCTCCCGCAGCATTCACAAAGTGCGCTTTTCAAACAAGAGAAAAATCAACAGACTCCGGCATGGCCTGTTTGGACCAATTCTGCAGCACACAACAGGCTGGATTTTAAAATGTCAACTAGTTACCAATTGATGCTTGTAATAGGAGATTTATCAGGAGTCAACTTCTATAGTTACTTTATGGTTCTGTGAATTATGCACTGATACTCTTGAAAGCACACAAGTAAGCTTCAGTGTATATTTTTGCAGCAGTCAAGTTTTTTCCCCAATTAGACTTGATTTTTATTAATGACTTTAAAATTACAGTTTGACTGCTGAAATTCATTATTTACATTGCAGAACACTTTTGAATTGGTTAAATCGCTTGTTTTCAGAGGGGACTTTGGGAAAACATTTGAGGGGTTTCAAATAAGACTTTCGTTCCATTTCCCTTTTGCAGTGAAGAGGCAGAGTCAGTTCAACACACCAGAATAAAATAAGAAAAAGAAAAAACAACGAATTAAAGTAATATTCAAACCACAACATTTAGTTTATCTACATCCAGCTCAACAGCAACATTTATAATATCAATAATTTTTATCAGATTTTTTTCTTTAGGGTACCTTTTTATATGTTCTGATTATTTACAACTGTACAAGCAAAGCACACACTTCCAAGTGCACATATTTAATACAGTATTGACTATTTGCATTTACAGGTTTTTCAACAATCTGAAAAAGATCAACTGTTTAAGATCTTTAAGGTATATTACAAAAACTGCTGCTAGTTCCTGTACTACAGTATGTTTACCCAGTAAGACCAGTGACAATAGATACATACTGTAACTGAGTAATTCTGTATTCCATTCATGCTAACCCTCCACGGGGTCAGACCTCATTAACTCTAAGCTGTCTTGTACAAAAGTTAAGGCAAAGTCATTTTCAAGTTTAAATAAAATTCAAGTCTTTAAATATCGGATGGAAATAATTCTTTAAAAAAATCAGTTGTTTAAATAAACATTTTTGTGGAATAAACTGTACTGTCATAGTCAGCAGGAATGAGTTTTGTCTGAACTTCCTGCAGTTTAAACATTTAAAGAAAAACTTTAGGCATCTTAAAACAAAAATAATTTATATTCAACTTTATTAGAAACTTGCTAATTTAGTGCATCCTTGTCCTTCAGAAAGCGCATCACTTCTAAAGTAAATAAGTGTGAGAAACCTCATCCCAGAGGTAAATATCAGGGATCTCTTCCTCCACCACACAAAACAAACACCACTATCTCACGTCTTGAAAAATTTAAATCCATATGCCAATGCTTGTAGTTACAGGAAGATGTCAACACAAGGCTGACTAAGATATGAACTCTTTCAAAGAGCACTTGGGGCAGAGCTTAAAAAAAAGTCTACACAGAGCACAGGGGTAACCAGAATATACAGCGCTGACTCAGTTAACTCCCTTACAAGCACAGGGAAGCTAAAGTTATCACAAGAAGGCTACACTGCTTTCTCCTGATAACATCCACTCACTAACAGGCTTCACCATCATAGAAGCTCACAGACTTGATTCTTTCTATTCACAATGTGCTTTGTATTTGCAAATTATAACATCAGTTTTATTCTGGAGTGAGAAGATGGTTACTTGCTTGCAGTAAGTCAAAAAAAAGGAAATATTTTAGAAAGACTACTATGGTGCCCCGTAGAATTAATTTTGTGTGTGCAAAACATCAAAAAAAGATTACTTTTTTTAAAAATACTAGAAACAGCTACTCATTTAACCTAAAAGTGCAAGTTCATTTGCTGACACTTAGTACAGCAGCCCAATAAAAAAAAAAATCTTCAAGGTCACATACTAATTTGTAAAATATGTTCTACTTCCTTGCACTCTACACACTAGCTGCCGTTATCAGTCTTTTGGACACTTTAGATATGTACTTGCAGACCTGTTTATTAAAAATATTGCAGCAGCACATTTCTGCTTAACAGTTTAGAAAAAACTCACTATACAGAGCTTGCACTCACACAGCCACAGATAGGCTTAATAAAAAGTTGATTTTTTTTTTAAAGACAAATATTTTACACCTTGAAAAAAGGAAAAGAAAAAAAAAAATCACACTAAGCTTCACCTCCAATTAAGCACCAATCTAAATGTAAGGTTTAGAACAACTATCCAGAAATACCCAGAAAAATAGAATGTTTGTTCAAGAGGGGAAAAAGGATTTCACAGAAAAATAACTTGCAGGCATTATTATATGCCCAGTATCACTGCAAGCTCCTAACCAGCAACTCATTCTCAGGTATCTTAGTGGGAACATGGGTTTAATTTGTGGGAAGCAGACCTCTTCTCAAATCCCTCCCAGGTGTTAGTTTCACTGAGGAGATTTTGGAGGGGTACTCTGTTCTTTATTTAAGCGTTTGCCAACGGCTGGAGGGGACGATCTGCGTCCTGACTGTCTCCTCTGGTCTTTGGGTTGTCCAGGATGTGACTTTGCAGGAGGAGGTTCTCTGTTTTTCTCTATTGTTTCTGTGGGCTTTCTTTCTTCTTTCCCACATGCTACAGTGTTTGGCTTCTGTTCTTTCTGGGGTTGCAATGTAGGAGGATCCTTAGTTGTTCTCTGGCAAATTTCCGCATAACTAGGTTTTCGCAGTTCCTGTGAAATCGGAAGCAAACAGGACAGAGTTAAACAGAGCACCCTGAGAAAAAAATAATTTACTTTTATGAACAAAAAAAAGCTAAAGTCCTTGTCCCTAAAGACTGCTGCAGTAAAATATGCAGATGAAGGCTTGAGTATGAAGTTTACAGAAGCTGTATATGACAATCAATCTGAAGACAAGGTAAAACAGTGTTCCAGAAAAATGGGGTACTGGCATAGTGCAAAATACCTTCCATTTGAACAAACTCTAAACCAGCTGAAAGATGATGAATACTCTGTCTTAAACATCAACATATGTACTAATGCTTCTACCTCAAGTATACTACCAAGGAGAGGATTTGGGTAAGGGGCTATCTTTTGCACTGTTAATTGCATAATTATATGCAAGTGATCATGAAGCCATTGACACACAAATTTAAAGATGCTGGGCAAATTCAGGGTTGCTGGCTCACATGATTAAGCAACACTGGGTAGCAATAAATACTCTGTTAAATGCATCAAAGTATCATTAAGAAAAAGTGAAATAATAAGGTCACTTACTATGGCAGCCCCATTGACTTGTACCGATTTACATGCAGTACTGAGTGCGGAAGAAGAAAGTCTTTCTGTACTCTGTGTCTCTCTCTGCTGTTTATCCACAACCTTGGGGTCCCTGTAAGCATCCAGCAGGAAGCAAGGCTCATGAAAAGTGAAACTTCAGGATAGATCAGTGATCTAATAATAGGCCCAAAAAGTTTGAGTAGGACTACAAGTAGTTATAGCTATAATTTGCCTAGCACATTATGACCAGCATTGCTTTTTAAAATGTTATCAAATTAAAAAAATATATTCCTGTAATTTGTGATGTCCTGATAGCATTTGGTTATTCAATTATCTTTCCCCTTATACTCAAACACCTCAATTTGATTTGTAGGTTCCAAATAAAGCGTTACCAAAAACTTTCTTTACAGTACAGACATCAGTACTGCCCATAGGGCCAGGGGTTCACTCCCCATGCTTCAAAACTAGCTAAATACAATACAGTAAGGTATTTATTAAACTTGTAAATACTTGCAGAAACCAAAACACTAAACTTTCGTCTCCTAAATGACTATTACGATTGAGTCACTGTTATGATATTGTTCAGAAATTAAATTTTATTGCCTTTACTACAAGTACAATATACAACAAAATATTACTTCTTTCACTGATTAAGATTTTAATAGATATTTACACTGTTCTGCCTGATGAAAGAAAATGCAAATGTGATTCAGAGCAGAATAATTATACCCATGTAATTAAGTGCTTACTCAGAAGACTGGGGTGGCGAAGGAGACCTTTCAAAGGTCCTGGGCAATGTAGAAGAAACTGGTAACAACGGCTCTCGAGGAATTCCTGACGGAACAGTGTTTGTACTTGCATCCACGTTAATGTTCTGAAGGAGGAAAAAAGGCACAGAAGGACAATCATAATATCCAATTAATACGCTTTGCCTGAAAACCAGCACAACCAGGACACAGTTCACAGTTTGATTTATAAAGATAAATTAACTATAGGAAGGTACAGAAGGAACAAATATATGTATTACAACAAATATGTTATTTTTTACCTTTACATTTATTTAGAAACACAGACAAATAAATAACACAATGTGGCTGTTTCCAAAACAGTTGTAAACTTAGGTCCCTTTGGGACATATCTGGCTGACAAACTTACTTAGAATCATAGAATCATTAAGCTTGAAGAAGACCTCCTAAGATCAGAGTTCAACCTATGATCCATCACCACCTTGTCACCTAGACCATGGTAATACGTGCCACATCCAGTTGTTTCCTGAACACCTCCAGGAATGGTGACTGCACCAATTCCCTGGGCAGCCTGTTCCAGTGCTTAATTACCCTTCCAGTGAAGAAATTTTTCCTGATGTTCATCCTGAACTTCCCCTGGCGCAGCTTGAGGCCTTCCTCTTGTCCTGTCCCTGGTTTCCTGGGAGAAGAGACCAACCCCCATTTGGCTACAACCTCCTGTCAGGGAGTTGTAGAGAGAGATAAGGATTCCCCCGAGCCTTCTTTTCTCCAGGCTAAACAACCCAGCTCCCTCAGCTGTTCCTCATATGACTTCCTCTCCAGACCCTTCATGAGCTTTGTAGCCCTTCCCTGGACATGCTCCAGCACCTCAACGTCCTTTTTGTAGTGAAGGACCCAAAGCTGAACACAGGATTTGAGGTGCAGCCTCACCAGTGCTGAGTACAGGGGAACAATCACTTCCCTGGTCCTGCTGCCACACTATTCCTGATACAGGCCAGGATGCCACTGGCTTTCTTGCCCACCTGAGCACATGCTGGCTCATGTTCCACGGGCTGTCAACCAGTACATCCAGGTTCTGTCCCACAAGGCCACTTTCAGCCACTCTTCCCCAGCCTGTAGCACCGCAGGGTGCTGTTCTGAAAGAAGTGGAGGACCCAGCACTTCACCTTGTTGAACCTCATTGATCCAGCCTGTCCAGATAGCTCTGCAGAGCCTTCCTGCTCTCCAGCAGACCAACACTCCTGCCCAACTTGGTGTCATCTGTGAACTAATCGAGGGTGTCCTCAATCCCCTTGTCCAGATCATCGTTAAAGTTATTAAACTGGACTGGCTCCAATACTGAGCTTTGGGGGAACACTAGTGACTGGAACTAGTGACTTCTTTCAACCTGGAGATTTTACACGTGCTGGTGACAAAGTAGGCTTTGCATCTGTTCATGTAACCACAAGCAGCCTATGAAGACAAAAGTCTCCTAGAGCCATGCACTAAGAACCATCTTCTTCAAAGCTCTAACTCTGCATTGTCCCAATAGCTGGTGCTAATAATCCCAACCCCCCCCCAAAAAAAAAGTTTCTGCCAACTAGGATCTGACCATCATTTAAAAGTCCTTTTCTTATGCTATAGCACAATTTGTTACCAAGCAAAAGAGGCTTTTTCCGTAGCCCTCAAAAGATTCTGCTAGTGCCAAGTGATATCATACTTCCAGATAAAGGCCAAATAGGTTCAAGATGCATGCAATGAATTTAAATTGTCACAAAATAAGAAAAAGAGAAAGATAACTCTGTATCCTGAAAAATATTTCGCACATTTATAACCATTTTGTTTGTTTTAAAAGGTGCTACGTTCTTTGTGACCTGTCTAACCCTAAAAACTCTAAAACCCGAAAAGATTCTGGTATGCAGAAGGGAAAGAAATGGAGGAACACAACAGAAGGAACAAGAGAGCCATTCCTTTCCCCCAGCCCAGCCACCATGCAAAGGGCATAAAACCTAAGACTCCTGTGGTCATTGTTAGAAAGGAAAACGGTGTTTGACATCACTGTTTTAAACTCAGGCAGCACAGATTATTGCAGCAGATCTAAACCTAGTGTGACTCAAAGCAGAAGTAAGACAGTAAAAGCTGGATGTTTAGATACAAAAGAACAGCTGCTACAGTTTTATTCACTATAATAGTGTGTGCAAAGGCTTGAAGTTGCAAGCTGCTGGGCATTCTGGCCCAGGTGCATCAGAACTTGTAGGTACATAGTTAAGTGTGAATAGCTTCAAGTCAAGCAGACATGCAAGTGCTGTTCCTTGTCAAAACAACCCTTGATCTCACGTGCTGCATTTCCTAGTTACAAAATGCAGGATCTTTACTCCCTGCCATTCCCCAGAGCTACACTTAGAGGAGCATCACATAGCAAAGAGCATAAGGATATGACGTTTGAATAACTACTGTTGGAAATTATACAACTTTAGTCCACTCAGCTTCTGTACATTGACCTTGCCCATGTATAAAACAAGAGCAGCACTGTGTAACTCTACTTCAGTGCTCTGTAACTCTACATCAGGTGACATGAAAAAATACTGAGATCAAAGTGAAAAGCAGACTGTATACATTGGCAAGATTCTGATGTTAGCTCAAACACCTTTGTAAAAGAACACAATTGCTCTTTGGAGCCAGTTGCCATTACCTTATTCTTTATTTAAATGCCAACAAGGAAAGGCAGCATAATCCCTTTCCTCCATAGAACAGTACAGAGTAACTCCTGTAAGCTGGAAAAATAAACTTGAAAATTGAAGTAAGCTTTTTAATGTGTCAGTGCATTGCACTTTCACAAAACCTCAGTGCCTGACTGATAGGAAAACTGCCTCTACAGGGGAGAAGTGTAAATTCTTTACAATAAGTACAGTGCAAAGCAAGTACTAGATTTGTAATGGGGGAAAAAGGGGTTTTCAGCTGCAGGATTAATTGCAAGAGCTGGAATTAAAACATGAAATACAATAGTCAAAAAACACTTCATAACTAATAGAGGTATGGTACTTTAAAAATAGATACATCTTGGCCAAAAAGAGCCTACTGACAGTAAGTTAAACACTGCTCTTACCATGGCTCTGAACTGCACATTCCCACTAAATGCAACCCTGGAACATAGCTGCCCCTCTTACCACTTGCAGGAGACAGAGTAGATGGTTTGTCTGTACAATCACTGCTTTGGGTGCAGGTTGCCCTGCTGCTTCCCCTTTCCTTGACCAAAAAACATCCTGTACCCACCCCTGACACATGGGCACCAGAGAAAACACTTCTGCAACAGGCTGGTTTTAGAGACGACACATGAGAGATTTTGGTGTTTCACCAGGTTGATTTGAATTGCTAATCCGAGGGTTAACTTCTTCAGTTGTGGTACAGCTGGAAAAACACAAGTTAAATTAGGGCTAGCAAAAAAAGTCAACATAGACTTCCATAGCCTAGAGCGTTCCATAGTGCAGAGGGTTATATGAGTCTTGCTGGAGGAGAACATACTGTCACTCACAGATGGCACGGTAGAGACAGTTCTAAGAATGAAATCTATGAACAGCTACTGAACGTTAATTTTCAACTGCATCTCTACTACATCTATACAGCAGTGGTTGCCAAGTTATCTGGGTGTATTTTTATCTTTCTGAGCAATATGACAAGACAACGCTGGGATCCAGCTGGTTTTGGTAACAGTTCTTGTTCCAGCTATGATGCTGTGTGTACTGAGATCGTGTAGGCAGCTTCATTTGTTTGGTGCTTAAAAGTTTGTCTCTGTCACTTTAGAGTGTTTTGTATACAACTTAGAAGTCTTTCAAACAGGAGGAAAACGTATCACATACTTTTCACCTGAGACTATCAAAAAGCCTGAGGCAGTAAAGAACAGCAGAGAGCATATTTTCTAATCTCTGCTATTAACATCCACTTATTATACTGGTGCTCATATTCCACACCAAAGAGAACATGCAGGAAATTCTAAGATGTAAGAGAAGAAGGTAGCAGCACTTCATTTGACAGTTGAAAATCATTCCTTACAACCCACGTAAAACCACAAGTTATTTGCACGTACAAGCCACCAAATCTGAAAACAACACGTATGCAATTCTCTGGTTTCCCAACAAAAATGAACACCCACTACTCACTCTTTCTTTTGACGTTCCTATTACCACATTGGACAGTCGGTTTTCAAATAGGTCTTCAGTCTTCAAATTGCCAGCAGCCCCGGGTAATGGAGGAAAGCTAGATAAACCCAATTCAAAGCTGGGAGATGGAGGTTTTGGGGGTGGTGGAGACTGTGTTTGGCCTCTCTGGAATAGAAATGACATGTTGAGGTTACTGCACTAGATGACAGAAGAGACACGCAACTCTGAACTGTATTTTGCACTTGATTTAAATCAGCGAAGCCTGAGAGAACTCCCAAGAAAACTACACAGTACCAAGGAATAGATTATTTCCTTTTCCACTGGTGTCCTTGAATTATGTAATTATTATTTAAATGGGATGGCAAATGCATAAGCTTTAGTGATACTGGTATAGTAAGAAAATTCTTTTCCCTGACCCTTCCTTCAGGACAGACACACTGACACAGAAAGGAAAACACCACTAAGGTGTCATGATATAGTGAAAATATGAAGCCCATTTATGTGCAGTTAGTAACATTCTAAATAAGAGACAGGAGTCAACAACAATCTTATTTTCAGATTTATCAAGAAATAGCAGACAGCATGCCTTACATGTAGTACCGACAACAGCAATTTCCATCTAATTAGTTGAACTTATATGGTCACTATGTAAAAATGCAAAGATAAGTGTCAAAACTATTTTTGAAGCAGAGAATTCACTGAAGATTGACTAAGTCTATGAAGGAAAAACAATGCCCCAGGCAAAAAAACCCTAAGATCAGTGGGCTAAATGCAACTATTATGCAATACAGACAGCAGCTCAGGAGTTACAAGTACCACAGATCACTTGTGAGGACTGCTTGTAAGGATTTGTAAAGCTACATTCTATTCACACAGAAAAAATAAAATTCCTTTTGTAATATGCTGTAACTGAAGTTACCAATTAACTTCATCTGCACGGGCAAACAAAGAAGTAACTGTTTCTTGACTGTGCTCAGGCCTGTGCTAAGGTGATCTCTGCCACAAAATGCCAAATGCAAAGCACTCTTTGAAACAGCTCCTATTTTGAAAAGGAAAATATGAGTATATAGTCAAGATGGTCTGAATGGGAGAACAATGCTTCTGGACAAAAAAAGCAACAGATACAAAACCACCTTTGAGTTCTTTTCACAAACTAGAGATTATGTCAAAAGAAGTGTGTGTCAAGAAAGAAGTGGGGAAATAAATACAGAGGCAAGAACAACTGCAATTCCCAGGACTGTTACTGACCCAACATTACCCCCAGGACACAGTCTAAGAGTGCTACAGCAACCAAGACTACACACCTCCAAAACTGAAGTCTGTGACCTTTGGCAGGTCACCTGAGAGAGACTACACTTATCCAGCTCAAACTGCAAGAGAAAAAGCTTGGGTTTTTTTAAGAATCATTCTTCAAATTACTGCACTTGGTTTTCTTAAAGTGGACTGCAGTTCTGCAATAGAAAGTGCTTGTATATTACAAACACTAAGTTACACAGTTAAGTCCTAAAAACCCCAATATATTAAGAGCCAAATGGCATTAGCATCTTAAATTAGCAGGATGAGGGAGGAGTTGAATGAATTTTAAACTAGTGGCATAACATTTCTCAAGTTAACTTGTTACAAGTTGAGTAATTGGCTTGACTGTAGCATCAGAAACAATCTGATCAAAAAGTTCCAAGCTCTTTTTCATGCAAACATGCATACTCCCTAAATTTTTTCCTTTTAAAGAAAGATCTTCTAAAGAAGTCATTACTCCATTCAAATACGACTAGTTTTAGTGATGTCCTGTGTACACTATCTGATGGCTAAAGCATCAATCACACAAGAACTAGGATGTGGGATTCAATTATTTCCACAGTCTAAAGGGGTCAAATTTTAATCTTTTGCTTCAGAGGACGCTCCTTCCCACCATACACAGTCACTTGTGTGCAGCAGCTCTCACCTCTGCTCAAGGTACATCACTGGACAGTACAGACTGAAGATTCCTGGGCCAGAAGAGACTGGAAGGAACCTGGCTGCACAGGCTGCAATTATAGCCTGGTGCTGAAAGAAGAGAACTGTGGGTCTCCAAAGAAGTCACGTCTTCCACTTTTTTCGCTCAGTTAAAATAATATTTGCAGTCAGCTCAGTCAGCAGTGACACTCTGCTCAGTAAGAATGTCCAAGGTAATGCTTTCACTCCAGTCACTCACACACCTAACCTGTTGTTCTTTCGAATACCTTCCTTGTTCTTTCAGATACAGAGAAAAGTTAATAGGAAAACTTCAATCTAAAAATTCAAACGGCTTTGAAAGGGCAAAAGAAAGAAGCGTAGGGAATCCTATGTGTAATCTGATCTCACTGGCTTTGGGAAGTTTGACAAGAACTAAAAGCAACCAAAGGGAAGGAATCACTTGCTAAACCTTCATGCTCCTTTATCTAAGTTCACTAAGGCTACTCAACAGCAGGAGCCACAAACACACAAATGCGATGATTCCAGACCCTTAGGGAAGTGTTATCATGCAATGATGTTACTTTACAATCGTAACATGAATAAGGAAATAATCTGATCCAACTTCATGAACATGCCACATGTGGCAAAAACGAACTGCAGAGAAATTACTTGTTTTATCACATCAAACCTGAAATCCTATAAAAAAAAAGCTTATTCTCTTCTATACAATGTCCAGTGCAGCCTTTTCAAGTATCAAGGCTATTTTGGTATTAACCTTGAATTTCAGTTTACCAAAACCACAATATTTCAGTAGTGCCAGCATAGCCTTACCAAGTGGCTCTTGAAGGGCACTTAAGAAACAGAACCACTTCATAACTAAGACTTTTGCTACACATGACACCAGGATGCATGTCCTTTACCATGGACATGAACCTATAGTAATGAAGTATCAAGCATTTTGAACTTCAGCTTAGCTGTTTAGCTCGCCCTGATTGTGAACACTGCCAAGTTGACAAAGTAACACTAAGGTGGAAATTTTTTGCTACTGTAAGAGTAATTTTAACTTTGCCACCTGCTACTCCATGTAACATCCATACTATTGCCTTGTTACCTGACATTTATTAAAGATGAATAAGACCACGAACACTCACTGTAAACTTGTCCTCCCTTTTCTTCCGGTAGCCATACGAGTTTTTCCTAAGGGAAAAAAGCAGATATCAAAGCCTTGCCTACAAATGGATGGAAAGCAGTTAATGAAACCAAGTGAAATGAATTCAAATTGCTATTTCATCCATCTTTGTTCTGGACAGTTTATTAAAAAAATGTTTTAAGGAAATTCCCAGCAAGCTCTCACTAAAATAAAGGCACAAGTCTTATGAAAGTCAGCATAAGAATACACTGGTTACGAGTAACTCCTGTGTCAAAAGCATCTCAGTGCTGGTTACATAGAAGGGTTAGACAAAACATTACAATGTCCAAAGTAAAAGTTTTAGGATTTTTTTTTTTTAATACCAATGTAACTTTTCAAATACAGCAAACTATTTTCAGTTCAGGTAAATCTCCCCCAAAACATTTTCAGCACTTTTCCCCCAGCCCTGTTTCAGGTAAGGCCCCTCCAAGCAGCAGTTTAAAATTTGCAATGCATTTTATTTTGGTTGCAATATATTTTTTTTTTGTTTGACTTTTATTATTCTAAACATATTCAATACTGAAATATCAGAATATAAATCTAAGTACTGACTATTTCTGTCATTTTTTTGTAGTCTCTAGTTTGAATAGTCTTGTTTCCTAAGTTCTTAATCATACTTTCATCCATTAGTTATAACACAATTTGGCAAATTAGATTTAGACAAGTATTACAGTACTTGCACAAAATCCCCACTTAATTTTGCAATGATACAAGTCTAAAATAGGATCATCTCTAGAACACTCGAGTTATCTTCCATTCAGTAAGTCACTCAAAGTGTGATTTACTTAGAGACATAAACACAGCCATTATCAAAGCTGCACAATGCTTTTATAAAGCACTTATTAGAACCCTATTGTATTTAACAAAATTCCAAGATAACCCTGCTAAATTCTCACATTAATGTTGGCACCACCGATTTTCAGCTCCCCAGGTAGTTGGTTTTGGTTTTTGTTTCTCTGCTTTTTAGAACTACATAACAATAGTTTCCCTAGCCCTTTTTCTTCCCTCCACATCAATCCACCATCTTTGTTCTGTTTATGTCCAATTTGGTCAAAATTCTGATCTTTCATTTTCGCTCAGTTAAAATCAGCATTGCTAGTAGAGGTTCAGGTACACTGCTGAACAATGGAATGGGCAGAACCTCCTCATTATAGTCAAGCAAATAATAAACAAAAACTTTCTTATACCAGATGAAGAAAGGAGAGAAGATCAGATCTTATGGCTGTACACTGTTCATCAGTTGTCATTAACTATTTTCATCTGGTAGGAAAGCATGCAAGTCCAGTTTGCACCTGCTCTATATATAACACTTTCTCTGAAATACTTTCCAAGGTTTTATCTTTGAGGAGAGAACCTCATCTTAAAGCAGTATTGAAAACAGTAACAATACTGCACCTCTTCACTGAAGGGAGTAGTTTAAAAGCAGCAATACTTGGCTGTTCAGAGGACAACTGCAGAGTGCACTCACCTTCCTCTCCCTAATCCAGGAGAGGAGTCAACGCTGGTCTGTTCCATTCGCCCAGTTCCTACTTCCCTCTTGGTGTAACTCGTAGTAGCACTCTGCATCCGTGTCCTGCTTTGTCCCGGCTGCCGCGTCTGTGGACTCCTGACGCCATTGATTAAACGATCAGCAGAAAAGTTGAATATTGTAGGACTGTCTAGAAGCCCAGGTCCCCTCTCTGCACTGGGTATTGTATGTCGTATATGAGACTTGCTAGGATTCCTATAAATTCAAAAGTCATTTCAACATACATACTAGGAGAGATCTTCTGAGGCCTAAGCCTGTACACAGGATTCAGAAGAAGCAAGATCTTCAGTCCTTTATTGCGTATTTCATGGGTAAGAATGATCAACATTCATTTTAACAGGTTGTGTGAATTATCAAAATTAACCTTTTCACTGTTTATTTTCAACTAAGCCTTTACTAAAACCTACTCAAAATGGAAAATACTATATGAATAATCCTGCTGATCATGTCATCTTTCAGAATATTTCAGCTGAATACCCTAAATCATGGAACAGGCAAGTTCTCAGCTTTCAGACTGTCCATTTACATTTTGAAACAGTACCTCCATTAACAACAGGAGCACCATCTGCCCTTTCGCCTCACTTAACCTTGCACAAGTTTCAGTTTCACAAGTAACCTCAAGTTAGGAGGTGTTACTAATATAAGCAGATGAAAACCCCACGTGCCAGATAATACAACAGTAATGTATGTTGTTAAAAGGTATTTGAACTTGCCTGTTCCTGGGAGGATATTGTCTGAGTGTTGTCAATGGAGAAGCAGCAGGCTTGAAGGTTGGAGATGTGAACCCATTGATAAATCCAGTATTTGGAAATGGTGTTACCTAAAAAAACATATTGCATGCTCATCACTATAAAGAGAATCAGTGTTATTTTCTCTTAACTCTGTACTTTATGTCATTCCATGCAGGACAGTACTTAAAAGATTGGCTCAAACAGCAATAAATCATTTGTCCAGTGCCTTATAACCAACTTAAAAATGTTGTTTTTTTGAGAAGACAGCCACTAAACATATTCAACTCCTGATAATTTAAGAGGACTGAAAAATATCAAGTCAAAATTCTTGGAGCTAAGTTAAATAACTCTCCTTCTATTTCACACCATCTTATGCAGGACTTTGGAATACACAGATACTTCTTCATCAAAGAATCTCTAATCTACATAGTCTGTAATTGTTTTTCTTATAATTCTATGTGAATCCCTTCCTAAAAAGAATTCTTTTTAGTTACTCATTTTACTTCCATGTGATACCTAAATAAAGCCCAGAATATAAATGGATGTTAAGTGGAGCTCTGATGCTTTTCATATCTTACCACCTTATTGCACATGTGACATTCTGTCTTTTTGTCTGAAAAGGCACTATTAGCAAAAGATTTCCTGGGGTGGGTGCATATCAGTGTCTTGTATCAACAAGATACCTCAAAACCTGAAGCATGTTCAAAGCAATTTCTTCAACCTCACTAGAACACTTTTGTCTTTTTTATTTTATTTAAATGTATAAGTAGGTTTCATTTAGGAAGTGTTAGTCTTCAATAAGCATCAGCAAATGCTTACTGGTCTTCTCCTCCTGAAAATAACTACAATGCAGAACAGTAAGAATCTTTCCACACTTTATTAAATGATGAGAAACAGCTGGGAGTAACACCATTTCCTATAAAGATATCTTTAAACTTGTCTGAGCTTTCTTGCAGAAGTTAAAACAAATCACTTATCGATGCAAAAGAAAATTTAACAACAAAGCTGTCATGTCAAACTACTGTTAGCCTATCTCAGCAAGCATGACAGCAAATGCTACCTCAGACTCCACAGAAAGGCCATTAGGAGTGTAATAAAGCTCTTTGAGGAGCAGTTTCATCAAAATACTGCTTTGAAGTACTTTCTGGTTTCAGAGTTACAACTTGAATGCTGCAAAATTCCAGAAAAGCTAGTTAGCAACCGCTGAGCCTGAACAACGAGAAGACACTAAACATACTAAAGGAAAACAAGTTTAACTCACTGCTCAAAGGGACCTTAGCAATGTTCAACCCTTCTTTCTTTAAAATGATGGATGATTCTTTTGGAAGAAAAAAATGTTTGGTTTTTTCATTTTCCAATAATACCAAAAGCATCTCCATAGAACTCATCTGCCTCAAACATACTTTCTTTTCAATTTTTTTTTTCCTCCCAAGCAGGACAAACCAGACATTTTCTCAAATACTATTAAGTGCGTGATGAAGAATTAGGTAGTTTTAAAATTGAGGACATGTGTTGCCATATTCTAGTTTCAGAACAAAAATGGTATGCCCACACTACTGAGCGTATTCAACCTCAAATTAGGGATGAGAGCAAGCACTGTTAGTGCTTACGCTGAAGCAGGAGAAACTTCTGCTACAGAAACCACAGAGTTCTCAGAATACCCTGAGTTGCAAAGGACACAAAAGGATCATAAGGTCAACTCCTAAAAGAATGGTCCATACAGGGATCAAACCCGCAATATTTTTATACAGGTCTCCACATGCAAACTGTAACCCTGTCTCATGAAAATTATTCCTGTGTCATGGCTCCTCATATGGTCCCTGTTCTCCTCAAGTGATTTCTATTCAAATATAGCTCTTCCTACAAAAGAATCAAGAAACATCATGTTACATTCATGTACATAAAATGAAACTAACCAATGACAATACACTGCAAAACAGTGGAAGGCAAAGCTCAGACAGGTAGTTTTGTTTTGACTAAGAAAGGTACAAGATCTTTAATGCTGGCAAACTTGTAATGTCTTCCACAAAGGACAGGACTAATAAGTTTGCTGGAATACGAAAAGTTCCAGGATAAGGCGGGTACTCAGCATGCTGTGGTCAATTAATCTGTGTCTTCTACAGCAGTCTCATCCAGCTACTTCAGTATCCCACAGCAAGACTGTGCACTAGTCGGTCTTAGTTCATCTAGAAGAACATTCACATTCATTGCTGCTTACCAAGGTAGCTTTCTCCTGGAAGAACACTGTTCACTATGCTACCTTGTTTACTCTGCATTCTTCATTCTCCATAAAAGCCTTCTCCTGCAAGGGCTCTGGTTACCTTCCCTGCCTGTGAAGTCTTTAGCACACCAACTTTTTAATTAGCTTGCTATTCAGTACCCAAGAAGTTTGCTCAGGTGTGTTCAAGGACACCTCAGTCCTCTGCCAAAAAACCTCTAAAGAACTGCTGATTTTGAGCATTGCTACCCTCGTTTCTTCAAGCTACAGGTAAAGAGGCATGTCCAGAGGGAAGAAAGAGGCTCCAGCTAGGAAACCTTAGCCTCCAAGTCATTACAGGAAACTGTGCCCATGTTAGTTTTTGTAGAATAACAAAGGCAGACTAAAAGGGGCCAAGGTAATTCTGATGGGACAGTCACAATGAAGAAGATGGAAGCAGGATTGCAGGATAAAGTGGGTGTCTCATGAAAATACATAAGGATTATTGCTATTGCCCTAGCTGTAAGGCTTACTAATAGCCTCTTAAAATTAAAAAAAAAGGGTAATCTAACAGTGATTTTTGTAATTGGCATAAGTAATTTTATTTTTTATTGCCAAAAGAGATAGTTCTTTCACACAGAAAATATTTTGTTTTAAGAACATGACAAACAGTGTAAGTCAGCATGTCAATCTAGAGCCTAATTTCCTGCTAGAAGATCAAGATACTACATTATCCTTATCTATCTGATTCCATTAAGTTTATTCTGTACATATCACAATTGCTTTTTCTGGTATTCACATATATATTCTGAAGATCTGATTTCTAAAGAAGCTTTCAACCATTGCTAAAAGAAATTCTTACTAAGATTTCTTTTGGTAATGCTTAATTAATAACCTTTACTAAAGAACTGCCTCAAAAAGAATCACTCCAGCCTTAGACCACATACAATTTTCAAATAATCCATCTTTATACACCATAGGAAAGATTCTGAAGAACTGTTTTTCAAGAAGAACTAGAATCTTAAACTCCCCTCTTCAGGACACATATGCTTCCTTCACCTCAGTACTTCATAAGAAAATAGTACCAAACTGTGAAAAGAATAGAACTGTTTCACAATCAAGAGACTTACCAATGAAGGGTCAAGGTAGCTGTGCGTGGCTGACCAGGTCTGTGGGCCAATTAAGCTGTACAATGGGAAGTGCTGCTGGGGACTGTATACTGGAGGTATGTAAAAGGATGTTGTGTAACGCTGCTGCGTGTAGAGGTTCATATCCAGAGGTCTATATCCATTCTTTGGCAAAAATGTGTTTATAGCTATTGCCTTTGCTTTTATCCTTGCCTGCAAAGGAGATGAGATTATTTACTACAGCAGCCTTTCAAATTAAATCAGGATGGTTCAAACGAGCAGCTCTCAAATTTTAAATGGACACTTGTCAGTAACTGCTTTCTCCTTCAAGGACAGCAGAAACAGTTGAATGCTTCCCTGCTGCCTGATGCTGGGCTGGATACGCCACTGTCAGAAAGGAGGAAAAGGAGAAGTAGTATGGTATGTGCTACATTTCAAAACCCAGCTCCAGGTCATGTGGCTCCTGAGACTGCACCACTTAAATGTATATTAGAAAACACAGTGAGCGCCACAAAAACCAGAACATACCCACAAGCTTCTCCCCAAGCCCCATAAATCTCTATTTACCTTAATTGGTTTTCCTTGGAAAGTTTTCACTTCTTCTCTAAGGTATCTGTAAGCCTTTGAAAAAAGTAATTGTCATATTTGTCAAATATAATTTAAACACAGGAAACTTACATTTTGACAGGCTAAGGCTAACAACAATTCCTGGAATGCCTGCTACTGTTATACAATAGAAAACTCTCATATAATCTGCATTCAGCAAGGTTTAAGTTAGCACTGCAGAAGTGCTTCAACAGCATTAAAACAAGACTTTAATGCTTATGACTGAAGCATTTCAATGCTTCACCCAAAATATCAATGTTCTCTGCACAAAAAATCACAGCTTTGGCCAGGATGCCAAAGATAAAGATGAACAAGATAAAACCCTTAAGAGTTATGTTTAATAGTACTGATAACTCAACACTAGTTCAGGGAAGCACTAGTGTTTTTAGAGTTTTGAGTATTATTCTTTTTACATTGTTACACATTTGTAATACTGTTTACGACCTGTCAATTCACCCTCATCTAGTCTTTGTTTACTGTCACATTCTAATATGCTTCAAAAAATAGTGTTACCTGCTGTGCATCGGCTTCCGATTCAAATGTGATGAACCAATTGTCATTATAGGCAAACTCACAGTTGATGAACTTAGGCAAATTGTCTCCTTTGAAAAGTGCTTCAACCTCCTGAAGAGAGTGGTTTGATAACGAGGTAGAGAAAAGGGTGGAATAGAAAAAAAAAGGATGGAGAGAAGAAAACATAAATTTGAAGTGCAAAACTTTGGAACTCCAAGCAAGAAAGTGAGAAAGTACTTTGAGGCTTCCAAAACAGAACTGAGGAACTCAGAACACCTGCAGCAGGGTGCTCTTTCCAATCTCCCTGCTAGCTAGGTGGAATTCAAACAAGCACTGTCTAGAAAGTTGCCTGCTCCCTTTAAATAAGGGGAGATATTTAGGCCATAGAGAGACATTTAACCTTGGCATCAAGTGCAGATAGACGTCTATCTCTCCCCTGTCCCCAAAACCATGGACCCACAAGAAAACCTGTGCATATGGCACAGGACAGGAGAATTCCGCCCTTTCAGCAGAAACCTGGAGATAAGCTTCAACTAAAATGCCTGCAGATTCACATATTTGAAACAGGGTTTATGTTACCTCAAACATAATCAGCTAGTTTCTAGAGAAAACACACACATTGGACTTTATATTTAATTAATTTACATATTTTTTGGTTTTTTTGTCAGAGTTGAGGTGAGCAGCATCAAAAGGCAATGCAACTTGGGAGGCCTTACAGTATTTTGGAACTTTGTTGCTTAAATAATGCCTGAGACTGCTGTACCAGAAAACATAGGCTATTAAATCTGCCCAATTTTAAGTCTATATCTTTTCAGCCTGGCAAATTTAAACACAATGTATAAAACACTTCACTTCAGACCAACTCTTTTGAAAATAAAGACTCGTCAGAACTTTGCCTCAAGCATTTAAGAGTGACCACCCACTGGTAACACATCAAATGTGACAAACTGATGACAGCAACAAAAATAAATATATTAAAAAAAAAAATCTACAATACTAAAAGCTAAGCAGTCTTTGAAAGGTTTCATTTCACTTGGAAAGCTAAAAGGGGTTATTATCTTTAAGCTACGTACACAGCAAATACCCAAATTCTTCCCTCCAATTCATTTTATCATGTTCCTAAGACCACTTACTCTTTTGTTCTAAGTTTTTAAACTGCAGTACTTTAATTTTTGTCTGAAGACTACCAAGAACAACTACTCTTTCAGAATCTTTAGTCTTCCTTGTAAAATTAAATAGAGGGGAAATAAAATATCTACCTATCATCAATAATCTGTGCCTTCTCCTTTTTGAGCATTCAAGATGGTTTAATCAACAACCCCTTAATTTTTTCTAATATTTCCATTAGTCAAAGTCCCACCTACATCAGAATTCCATTGAGGATCTTTTAAAGAATCAAGTTCTCTATTGTTGCACTTGTTCCACAAGCCAGTGGAAATCCTGAAGTGACTTATTTACAGCTCTCAACTCAGCATTACGGAAGCATTTGCAAAGCTTTAACTACTTGACTTGAACAAGCTTCAAGGTGCAACAGTGGCATTTTCTAGGCTAAAACTTATCTTCCTTTATCTTTGTTTGCTATTTATCCAAGGATCTGAGCACGAAGTGCATATGGATAAGGCAGTGTGCAAGAAGGTGATGGCACCTCTACCAAAGCCAGCACTGTCAGTTTCTCAGACCTCTGCAGAGCTACAGGTTCTACCACAGTCTTCCTACGAGCAACATGCTCCTACCAAACAGATTTATTACCCAAACAAACATAATAAACTAAGTTTAGGAAATGCTGTGAGAAATTAAGTGTAGTAAGAAACACAATATGCTTATTGAAATCTAGAAGAAATCTAACTTCCAAATCCTAAGGGAAAAAGTATTCTTAACAAGGGAACACTTACTTCAATGGGAGTAGATTCGGGTACTTCACGTAAAATCACAATACAGCGATTCTGATTTGGCCTAACCTTTTCCCCCTTCTCATCCACTTGAACTAAAGGCAACGCTAAGAGAGAAGAGACAAGAATGTATTTCAGAGGTCAGCAATCATAATAGCTTTGCATACCAAAAGATGCTGTGGACACAGTTACTCAATGCAAAGCTTCAAATATTTTTGAACATTAAGAAATAAGCAGACGATGACTGAGAACACTTCCAAACATACGAAACCAAGTAGACACGTTCCATATAATTTCCACGCCCTTCCAGCCTAGAAATTCCCAATTCATTAGCTTTTTATTCTAAAGCACACACTGAGTCACGTTCTTTTTTGATTCTTACCTTAGTGGTAATGTCCACTAGTCTTTTCTGAGAAATCAATCACAGAAACACAGAATAGCAGGTTGGACCCCTGGACCACCTGGTGCAACCTTTCTTGGCAAAAACATGGTCTAGACAGGATAGCCCAGCTCCCTGACCAGCTGAATCTTCACAGCATCTAAGTGTTGGGGAACACACTACTTCCTTGGGAAGATTACTCCAACGACTAATTTTTCTCATTGTGGAAAATTTTCCTCTGGTGTCCAATTGGAGTCTCCCAAAAAGTAACTTGGACCCATTACCTCCCATTTTTACCACATGACTCTTTGTATAAAAGGAGTCTCCATGTTCTTTGCAGCCACTCTTTGAATACTGGAACATGATAATAAGGCCTTTGTCATAGAAGGTGATCAGGTTTGTCAAGCACAATTTGCCCTTGGTGAATCCACGCTGACTTTTTACAACCAGGTGCTTTATTTGACCAGGGATAGTCCCCAAGAGGATTTGTGTCATAACTTTCCCAGGAAATGAAATAAGACTGACGGGCATGTAATTTCCTGGGTCCTCCTTAAAGCCCTTCTAATAGATTGGGGTAACATAAGCCTTTTACTCTTCTGGGACATCCCTCAATCTCCACAATTTCTCAGAGATTATGGAAAGTGCTCTCACAATGATGTCAGCCAGCTTTCTTAACCCCTATGGATGGGTATTTGTCAGCGTTCATCAATTTGTAGGGGTCAAGCCCCTGAAACAGTTCCCACATCAACTCTTTCTTCACTGACAGTGGGTCTGTGGTTGCATCAACCCTGTTCCCAAGGTCTGGGGCCCAACAGTGCTGGTAAAAGCAGAGGTGAAGAAAACATTAAGTGTCTTTCCAGTGTCATTGGTGACCAGTTCATCTCTCCTGTTTAACAGAGGGCCAATATTTTCCTTCTGTTTCCGTTCATTGTTGACATACCTGAAGAACGCTTTCTTGTAGTTTTTGACATCTCTGGCCAAATTCAATTTGAACTGAGCTTTTGCTTTTCTAACTGCACCTCTGTGCACCCTGGTAATGCCCTTGTAGCTCTCAACAGGTATTCATCCACTCTTCCATCTCTGGTATGCCTCTCTCTTCTGGTTTTGAGCAGACTCAGAAGCACAGAGTTAAGGGGGGTCTCTTGATCCGCCTACTTCCCTTACTTTAAAGGAGATGAAATGTTTTGTGCTTCCAGGAGAGAACTCACAGCACTCATTAGCTCCTTTATTCTCCATGGAAGCTTCCCACAGAATTCCTCCTAACTGTGCTCTGAACAAGCTGAAGTATGCTTCTCTAAAACCTAAAACCTTAGTACCCTCAGTGTGCTCAGCATGACCCCAAACCCCACAGTGCTGTGAGTGCTGCAGCCAAGGCTATCACTGAGATATTACAAAGCAGGTTTTCTTGGTTTCTGAGTAGCAAGTCCAGCAGTGCCTCATTCCTGGTCAGCACATCTAACACTTGTATGGGAAAACAATTCTTTACACATTCCAGAAACCTGATGGATAGTGTGAGCTGCCGTACTGTTCTTCCCACAAATGTCTGAGAAGTTGAAGTCACCTATAAGAACCAAGTTCGGCTGACCCAAAACTTGCTTAAGTGACCCAAATATTGCTTTGCTGGTCTCATTGTCTTGGTTTGGAGGTATGGTAAGATTCCCCTTGGAGACAACCCCTCTGATCTTGACCCAGAGGTATTCCACAGAGTTTCCATAATTGATGTACTTGACTTTTATACATTCAAGTGTGTGACTTCTCCATCTTTTCTTCCCCACCTGTCTTCAAAAAACAGCCTTGAGACATCCATTATGATCCTCCAATTATGCGAGTTGTCCTACCATGTCCCACAATTTAAACTCACATTATTCTTATTCGCAAGATCATTATCCAATACCTGAAATATGAAGTAGCTTTGATAAAACTACAGTTCTATATATAACTGTGATGGTATAAACTGGAGACCTGTTTAATGCTTGGCCTTTTTAATGCTTTACAGAAAAATAATGGCCTATTATTGCAATACATTAAAAAGGAAAGATTATTAGTCCTACAGCAATAACCATAATGCTTTCTAAAACTGAGGAACTTTTACTTACATCTCAGCACTTCAACAATCAAATCCATATCAGTACTGAGTTTCTTGACATGATCAAGGTTTGCTACTGTCATTATTGGCACATACTGATCACTGTCCATCTGCGATATAAGGTACATGTCACTGGCAAGATTTTCTCTGTTGGGAGAAAAAAATAAAAATGGGTAAGTGTCACAGATAAAACTGTTTCCAACAAACTTGAAACAAAAACTCATCACACAGTAGAAGGCAGATTCCTTCAGCATTTTCACTAACTAATTAAAATCATTGGCTTAAATAAAGCTTAAGTTTCTCAGCTTTAATTTGCAAAAAAAAAAAAACCACGCAGTAAAGGTCATAAAAATTCATCTGATCTGTAATTGCTCATAACTACTCTCACTTCAAATCAACACATTTGCTAGTTTATGCTTTAGGTTTCATGTTTAAGTTTCATGTAAGCTTTAAGAGGCACATCAATATGATACTCCAAAATCAGCGAGTTAATGTACCCAAATTCTCATCCTTTCCACTTTAGTTTTAAGTGACAGATGAGAAATATATTAACACACATCCCAGGTTAGGTACTGGGTGTTGTTAGTTATCCTCCAGTTTGCTACATTTACGTATATACATACCTAGATAAACAGAATTCCAGTGTCTTTTTCAGTAATTCTCGTAAATCTTCCTGACCTTCTGGCTGCAACTGTTCGTTTCCACCTAATAATTAAAGTACTTCAGATTAAAATGTAGTTCTGTTGTATTACACAATAGATATTTTAATCAAATCGTCATGTCTATTACTCACTATATAACTAGTAACTAATTTTCAGATTCAATAGACGTTCATTATGTATTAGTTCACCAACCACCAAAAATAAAAAGTGTTCCCATGCAGTTAAGACAGAGAAGAGAAAACATGCCTGACTTCACTTATTAACTACTGTTCTCTAAATACATGAAAATCTGAAGCATTTTAGAAGAACAGCTACAAGCCCATCTTGAAGTAAATACTGAACTGATTTAGCTCATAGATCTGTCCTCCATTCTCAGGAAACTAACCCGTTTCTAGCTGACTAAACCCTGACTAAACCCTGACTAATGCAGTAAGCGAGCAATGCAATGGAGGCACTCCATACCTCAGCCCTCACTCGAAATTACCAACACACTAATTCAGAAGAGAGTTCCAAACATGAGGTTATAAAATATCAGCAGATATCCAGTCTATTAACAACAGATGTGTAATTGACAATCTTCGGTTAAGAAGGCAAAATTAATTTTTTTCTTATACTTGGGAGTTTCAAAATTATCACATGGAAAACATGAATTGTATGTTCATTTTAATTTAGACCCAATATACTAATGTCAGTAGAGGTTAAACTACTTGTGCCAGTGGGACAACTGCTTAAAGATTAGAAGTTTAGTGTGGCTTTTAGAGATTTAAAAAACATCCAGTAACAAGTGTCTAGTAACATATGTAAATTAGGGTTTTTTAAAAGTATGCCCTCTATACCCTTCCCTTCAGTAACTTTGATCCTTTTCTTCAGCTTTCCTTAACCATTTTTTTTCCCTCATTTCCTCCCACTATGTTGTCCTTCACGTGTTCTATTCTCAATAAGATAATGCCAACACCTGAGAAATACACTTATGTTCTAACCACTATTTTCCTTCCCCATCTCCCTTTTCTTTCTTGTCCAAAACCTAGCAAGGGCCAAAATTATATGCATTTTAAAAAATAATTATTAAAAAATTAAAAATCTGACTTCAGATTTGGGACCACCTGTGTCACTATTCATCAGGTGGAACAGATCCAGTGTGCTGTTCAGCTGCTTACAATACTGTCTGGCTCTTGGTAGAAGTTAACTATTTTGGGCACATAAAGGACATGCTGACAAGTTTTAACACTAATCTGAAGACCTAGAAGTTCCCTTCTAGACTGAGGCATCTCCAATACAATTTTCTATTTGCCATCTAGTTATTACTTAATATTCCCCAATAGTAACCTTAAGTAGAAGAGTCAAAGAGAGCTTTCAGTTTTTCAACATAAGCAAAGATGATGCCAGAACTGTGTCTGATTGTAGTTGTCTTGATTTCCAGCTATTAGGGATGCTATACTGCTAATTTTAAATACATGTTATAAAATCAGCTAAGCACAATGAACAAGGAACAGACCTCCCATGAATCTCAAGAAACACCCAGCACATTTTCTTCTCCTTCCCATCCCTCATCTCAGTTCAAGTAGTAATCCCACATGCATCTTGCAGGCCTTCTGTCCCTTTTAGTGAAATATAACCATGGCTGAATCTCTATGCTAGTTTCCAGAAACTTCTTAAACATACCATCTGGTATACACTACAGCTACTAACAGTTGCACTGAAAAAAAACCCTGAAAGTTCATTAAATAAGAATGCAAAGAAGTTAGACTAAAATGTTGCTTCTTTTAGCATTTCAAGACTGGTCTTTCCACACATTAATGTTATTGCTTGACACACAAACCCTATGTGAATCTCACCTCACTACCTGACCCAACTAGAAACACGCAGCTTAAACAGGTAGATATCTAAACGTAAATGTCCACACCAGGGATTTTCATTCAGAATAACGTTCCAGAAAATACTCAGTTAAATCCAGAACATTTGTGCAGCACCTCGTAAGCCCTTTACCAGGACGAGACTGGTCTCCAAACATGTCTAAGTGTGATTGCAGAAGTGACAGGATTTTCTAGAGTCTGTTTACAGCATGCATATATCGAACAACAAAAGTGCCATAGTTCGGGGGCCTTTTGGGGGGTTTTTAGATGCTCACCGTTCAACTCAAAATATGTAGTTGTTTTTTCAAAAACCAAGTCCAAGCAAATATTAGCTTTCTCTTACCTGTCTGGGTGGTTTCATGCATAGACTCATACTCAGAATGATCGAGAGCCAAAGGGTTCATATCTGTCTGGTCTGACACCGACACAGCTGGTGACGGCTCCGGCAGCTCTGTCAGCACTGCATTCTGATGCTTTTTGTCGCCATCACCATTGGCATCCAGTCCTGCAGCACAGATGACAAACACTCAGAAAGCATTCTTTCTAATCACTGTGACTTCACAGTTACAACAAAATCTGAAATAAAGTTGCTTACACATTTGCTTTAATTTTTTTGAACAGAAAACTGAGAAAATTCTGCACTGAATTTTAACTTTTGCTTGAGCAACAGCTAGAAAATGTCATTCATACCTTCTTTACAAGAATCTGGAGGTTGGTCAGGTATTTCTTCCCACGTTTTGCTCACACTACCATCAGTGGCACCACTTGCTTCCAAGTGTAACATATGATTTCCCCACACCTTTGCATTAGGGTTCAACTCGGAAACCTTGGTTGACTCCTACGAAAAGAAATTGATTATGCACTTTGCGGATGCACAGCATGCATCTGTGTGTAGATATGTACAGTTTCAAAACCATCATGTATTAAGACATACAGCTCAAGACTGTACTGTCAAGTTTTTTCCACACTTGAATATATTAACTGAATTCCCATAATCATTTCAGGTACAAAACCAATTGAATTGTGCTGCACAGAATTCATTTCCCTGATTAGGAATCACCAGAAAAGGACAGCCAAGCAGAGCAAACAACAAACATTTCAAACCTGTACTTGACCTAGACTTCAGGCAGTTCTCTAGAATACATGTCTACTTGATGTTGACTATATTGCTATTCTGTTTCTGCAAAATAACATTAAAGAAAAAGATAATCAAGAAAATACCAAAGTACAAGGTGGGTTTTTTTCTGAACTTACATAAACACGTAACATTTTTAATGAAGCATTATGGAAAATTGAAAGCAGTAAGATGTGCACGACAACTTCTGTCATTACTTCCAAGAGGAGGAACAGCGCATTAGGACAGAAAGGATGAATTACCAGATCCAGTTAAATCATCATGACAATCTCCTTTAACCTGGATTGGAAATGCACACATTTAGTGATTATATGTGGTTATATACAACCATCACATAAATGGTTATATCTGTGCTTCAGAGAGATGACTCTCTGCAGTGCAAGCATCTACAATACTTTTTTGATAGTAACATGAGACAGTTCTCTCTTGTGTTGCTAATGTTTGAGCAAAACGCATTACATTATTCCATACCAAGAATACACTTGGAATGTTTTAATACAATTATACTGGGAAAGAGCGTAGTTCATATTAAGACCCATTAAAAAAAGCTTATTAAAAATTTGGTTTGTGAATTTATGGATGCTAGGAACATTGCAGCATTTAAGACAGGCACTCCAAAACTCCACAAAGCTTTAAATCTTCCCTAACACATGCACTCGGTTATTATCACAGTGCATAGAAAATATATCCAGAAAGTTAAAAGACCTAAAAAATCTCAACTTAAACACATCTTTTGAGTAACACAGAAAAGACTTATAAAGAGTGGAAGTGTTTGACATAACTACCTGAATAGCAACTATTCGAAGACGAGAGCAAGTTCCATCAGTTTCCATTTTTAATATAAAAAGTTCCCCCAAGAGACAGCAAACAGCCTCAAGTACAACCCACTGCCCACACTGCAACTGCTGGGCAAGGTCAGAGCAACTGCTCTGATACAGTCAGGGAGGGGAGCAATATCCAGCACTGGCTCTGCTCAGCAGGAAAGGAAAAGGAGCAGCAGCTGCTGCAGGTTGGCTTTCACAGGGTGAGTAAGGCTGGAGAGGACCACTGGAGGTCATCCAGTCCAACCTCCCTGCTCAAGCAGGGTCCTCCAGAGCTCCTTACTCAGGACTACGTTCAGACAGCTTCATTTGTTTCCTATCCCAGCTTTCCAAGATCCAGCCCAGCTCATTCCCCTCACTTCTCCGGCAGCCACTTCTTTCTCCAGCACTTCAAAAGATCATCTCCAGAAGTGAGAAAATATTTCCTAATTGGTACCAAACAAGAACTTCAGGAAATCCACAAACATTTCTTCCTATACAAAGGTAAAGAGCACTATTAACAGTCTGCAGAAAGCTTCCTTTCCCACACTGAAGTGTTTCTCTCGAGTTCACCCGGAACTGAGAATCTGCAATCAAGTTACTTTGCCCAATGTTTAAACTTTCACACAAAGTAAACAGAAACAAAAAGAAAAAAACATATCAATATTCAGCAATATTTCCAACTTCTGTATTCCGTACAGCATTCGGTTTTGCAAATGAAAGGGAGTAGTCAGCTTCAGGACAAAATAACATGATCTATTTAATCAAAGAAATGACAGTTTGACTTGGCTTAGTTAAACTTCTAGCTCCAGCTTCAAGCTATAACACCAAATCACTTCCGCAGAATACTTACAAATTCGTCTTTATTTTGCCATCCCCAAGTACCAGCATTTTCTGGTGCTAGCAGCTGATATGGGTATCTTTCCAGTGCGTATGATGCACCTGCTAAATCTTCAGGTTCATTCTGGAAGTTTTCATTAACTATACACAGTCTGTCATTCTTCATGGTATCATTAGAAACCACATTATTCCATAAAAAGCCCACCAGATATTCACCATTACCAGCAGGAACCGTGTCAGAAAACAGCTGATTTGTCCAGTCAGCATTGTCAGTCTGAAGGCTGATGGTATGTGGCCACATTTCAACATGGGGATTTTGTCTGTCCAGCTCATAGGAGTGCTGCTCTCGGTTACTGGGTACATCTTCCATCAGATCTAACACGCACTGCTCGCTGCCTTGCTGAAATCCTGCAGCACCAGGAATGGCACTCTGTATTTCATAGGAAGGAGTAGCAGCGTATTTGTCTACCTGCTTTGGGTCAACACAAACTCCAAGCTCTTTGTTTGAGAAAATCTTGTGATCTGGCTGCATCTGTTCCCAGGTTGTGGTCAAGTCATTTGTTTGAGGATTTAATATGTAACTGGTGTTTTTCAATTCAGTAGTCTTGGCTTCTAACTGCTTCAAATTCCCACTGCTAAAAGGTTCTATATTCCCAGTTGATACACTAAAACCAGTGAGGTTCTCCTTTGAGTGGGTGCTGACACACTGTTTTACTTCACCATCCTGAGGATTACATTCATTTACATCACACATACTTTTGTCAGGAGTTTCTGATCTTTCTTCAGTAAAAGGCACAACAGGAACTGCGGTGTTCCCGACCTCTGGCTCTGGACTGGCACAGTGACGCAACTCAGGCTCTTCCACTGGTTTGTCATGCACATGAGAACATGGATTTTGACACAATGATGATAAACAATCATGGGCTTTATGTAAGAGATGACTGGCATCTTCCAGATTTTTAGTGTCATCTTTTAATTTTACGCTCTTGTACATAAAACTGTCCATGGCTGCAGGTAGAGAGGAGTGAGAGGCAGAGTTCTGACTGTGAGCCAAGCCTTCACTGCAATTGAAGATGCCTTTATCACAATCAACAATGTCAGTATCCAAATCTGGATTTTTACATTTTACATTTTCTGCGTTGTTATCAATGGACTCATTTAGGTGAACTTCAAATTTTGTCTGTTTTACAGATTTTACTACATCCCCATCTGTTTTGGCTGACTTTGTCCCTGCACTCCATTGATTTTCTACTGCATGGAAGAAACATGCATCCTGTTGTTCATCTTGTCTACAGTTCATGTCTATTTTATTCATATCCTCACATTCCACAGGCACAGAAGAGACACTGGTTTTGTTATCTGAATTTGAACATTTGCATACTTTACCTTTATTCCCTGGTGACTCTTGTGAAACCTGACATTCTAGGTTGTTTTCCTTTAGGAACATGTCATCTGTGCGTGGGTTATGTTGTTCATGAGATGTCAAAATGCCAGCACTAGTTCTGCTCAAGTTACCAGCTTCCTCAGTAAAGTCACCAGTGACACTCTCACAGACACCTTCCTCTGTGCCACTATGGCCTGCAGCTTCAGCCAATGTTGTGATTTCAGTGCAACCCGTAATTTGAGTTTGAAAATCAGAACTTTCCTCCAAATTTTTGTGCATTTCAGTCATATTCAAAGCTTCGCAGCTATGCAATATTGTACCTGTGCATTTCTCTCCATCTTTCAAGGACTCTTCAAAACTACAGTCTGGTGCAAACATTTGGCTATCACCATAAGTTCTTGCAAGTGTTTTCTTTTCCACATTTGAGTTTATTTCACTTTCTGGCTCTAGAAAGCAGACTTTTTCAGCAAGTTTTTCTACATTGTCCATTTCATGTAACTCCAGTGATAATTTTAAGTTACCCCTCATGTTCTCTGCCATCTGTTTAGTATTTGTTTGCTCTGCAACACTTGAGGGACGCCCATTTAAACCAAGTCGAACAATATCAGAATGATTATTTCCCTCAGTTTTTCCTGAATTATATACTCCAGTGTCTAACAAGACACTGGAAATACAATCACTGTGTTTCACCTTTTCTGAGTTAAGGCTGTACTGGTCTTTTTCAGCAGCATCCACAGGCTTTACAGAATCACAACCTGTATGGAGTGATTCCTTCCAAGTGACAGCACTACCTATGGAATATACCTCCTCCTCCTCATTCTCAGGGATGATTTCATCAGATACTTTTGCTCTTAAGACATCTGTTACTGTATTGTCAGTATTTAACTTACGCACCTGACACCTGTCAGTCAGTAAGTTATCAAAAGATCGGATGTCTATGCTACAATATTCCTTTGTGTCCTTTTTCTGCATGTTTGGCCTATCCTCTTTTTTATACTCAAACAGTTCTTCCTGTGAATTAAACTTAGCTTCCACTTGTGCCGATGGCCGCACTGGAAATTCCTTCCCACTGTCTAGAGGTCGTGCCACGCTGCACATTCCTTCATCAGTAACAGCTGAGTTATCTATGTCTGCTGCAATATCTTCATGCACAGTCGCTGGCACCTCTTCGTCCCCTGTCAGATCTTCGGCATCTACAACACAAATACTGTAAAACTCCCTGTCTTTCACATTTTGACTGTTGTCTACATCAAGATCGGAAAGTGTTGGAGGCACCTCTCTATATGAACTTGAAACTTTCTGTAGGCTGTCACTCTTGCTGTCTTTAACGTTTATTGTTGTTTCATTTTGCCTTGAATGGTCACACGTCACTGCATAATCCTCCAGAAAATTTCTATTTAAGGAAATTTCACTCTGTAAGCCTTTGTCCAGGATGTCTGGTATATGTGAATTCGAAATATGATCAAATAAGCAATGATCTTGAACAGTAACATTTTCATTATTACTATTACTATTAATATTTTCTATATTGTTCATGTGCTGACCACTGCTATTGGATTTTTTAGGTGCTCTTTTTTTAATAAACCCGTCTTTCTTTTCTTCACTTTTCTGCAGACTTCCATACGTACCAGAGACTTTCAAGAGGTGACTAAAGGAATTAAAGAAGCTAAAAGGTCTGTCATACGTCCTCCTAGAGCTCTCATGGGGAGTATTCCCCATGCTTTTATAGGACGGATATTTCCCTTTTCTACCCAAAACCCCAGATTTAGAATTTGACGCTGCGCAATCATCGCTACAAACGCATTCACTGCCGACTGTTGCAGCCGCCCCGTTAACTGTCCTTCCCACTGTATGTAGATCCTGGCTTTCCACAGTTCCAAAAATTGAAGATAAAGTTTTACTTATCCTTGACTCTGGTGCTTCCTCTTCCACAGATTTTTGTAACAAGCTGGTTTTCTCCTCACTCGTGCTGTTACTCAATTCTTTACTGAAGCAGCAGCCCATGTTTAATAAGTAGTGTCAGAGGGTCTTCTCATTGCAAATCACCTTCCTCTTACACTAAACTAACTTTCTATGGCTACTGAGGAGACAAGCCAACACCCAACTGCCAAAAATAGCACACTTTAAAACCATGCAGGGGTTTCATATGTCATTGCCACTCAAAGTCCAAATCCCAGTTGCTGGGCAATGTTTCAGTATTTCATCATATGCACTGTAACATTCAAGTCAAATAATTCTAATGAGATTACAGCCTGTTTACATGTATTACCGAGTCTTATGAACTTCTATTGTTTAATTTCCTGGAGAGCTTCGTTCGTCCAAGCCACTAAAATATTTAAATGACATCTTTCACAATGTCCGTGTGTGCCAGAAACTACCTGCCTTCATATTTAATGTAACTCCCACTTCCTGTACAAGGATAAACTCATTCTGGTTTCACATGTTTAAATCTCATGTCTAGATCAAACACATTTTGGACACTTTTCTCCTTCTCCTCCCTTCCCCCAGAGCTGAACCCATACCACAATTACTTCTTTAGGAAAAACAGGCTAAAGATAGATAAGACCTCATGTATTCCATTGAGCAGTCATTGTACGCTATCAGAAGCTCATTCTGTTCCAAGCCTTTTTTTTAATTTGTTATCTGCATGAAAAAAAACCCCAAACCATAATCCCTCAGTGCCTTACAGCACTGGAACGGGCCTCAAGATCATTTAGGTACCTCATGGTACTGTGGCAGGATTAACTATAGTTAACCTCAAAAAAAATTTGTGTATCCTTTCAAAAAAACCCTCAAAAATATTTAAAATTGACTAAATGCTACTCATCTTCCGTAGAAGTCTGTCCCCAGTATAAGTTTTCATTGATGTACATAAACAGATTTCCTTCTGACCTTATGACAACTAAAATGTTTTTAGACAACATGTATTTACATACTGAAATACTTCTATTACTTTAAGTCTTTTTAGTTGCTAAAAAAATGGTTCAGTTTCTTAAAAAAAAAATAAAAAAATAAAAAAAGCTGAAAATACCCAGCAATCTTCTTCTGCTGTAAATGGAGTTGTTCTTATTTGCCTTTACATTATTTCACATCACTCAGGCCTTCTCTCAAGTTCACTGTTATTATTTCAAATTTGGACCCTATCCTTCAGAGCATGCAGACTGTATAACTACAGCACCACTCTGTTACTGAAAAGATACTGAAAACACAGAATTCTGAGTGTAAGACAAGACAGACCCTTAAACTCTATTTCAAATGTTCTCTCAGACGTACATTGAATTCAGTGCTATTTTTCCACTGGTTGTGCTCCTGGAGGCAACTAATACTCCACTAACTCTGGCCATGAAAGGAGTATTGCTGAATTGCCTAGAAAATACATGTCCTCCTCAGCACAGTCGGCTTGGAAATTGCAAAGTACGAACAGAGGAAGACTATCCTGCCACCCCCAGCTTATCCAATGCATGAAGTCTCAAAGTGCCTGCAGCTACGCTGTTCCTAAGGATAGGAAGTTTGATGCATCATTGCTGCCATCTGCTGCATTTTTTTTTCATTCTCCCGTGGGACAAACTTATTCAACATGCTTGAATCCAGACTTAAAACTATGCCAAGTCACTCCTCTCTTCAGCATTCCCTGGAACCAAGAACAGGGAAAGGGGGAGGGAGTTACTTATAATAGGGTTTTTTTGAAGAAATGCCATGAGCAAACAATTTAACTGTTTTTAATGTCAGCTTAAAGTCACAGTCATACTTCCAAAGCTCACAACTATTCACAAAACTCCTTCATCAGGTAAACAAATAGCAAGATTTTTCCCTCTGTGATTTAACTAACTCATGCTTTCCAGAGAGGAACTAAGTGTCTATAAGAGACGGACCAGGGCAAAGTCCACTTTTCCAGTGCCTTAATAACCACTTCTGCTATCAACTAATGGGGAGAAAATGGGTGAAGCAGTTCAGGCAAGCAGAAACTTCTTCCAGTTTTCCCATACTCTTATCATGTGCAAAGGTACGTTTTGTTCTCGTTTCTTTGGTTTTATCTAAGAGTTCCAGGGATAATTTCTACTTTTAAGGACCTATAGTACACATTCACAAAGTCACATTCCTCAATACTGTTTATTGTGGGATCATCCCTTTACAGAAAAAGAAAAAAAAAAAAAGACAACATGAAATTTAAGCAGAAAACACCACACCTGTTAAGCTACATCATCCAAGGCTGTTTGTTTAATTTCCAAGACTTCTTAAATCTTAAAAACCTTCTGGCTAAGCTATACACTGCCACCTGACTTGAAAAGCACTTAACAGAGCTTGTGTTGTGCTACTTCAGAGCCCAGCTCAGCTGGGGAGTAGGTTTTCTTTATTTTGTTGGGTTTTTTATTCTTTATACATGCATATTTTAGCTCTGGTATATTACTCCTCTGCTCAAAGCCTAAACAGGCTTTCCCTCTCCATGAAACAAAAAGTGCTCTGAAGCAGCACTTTCATAACCAGAACAATTTTCTTTTTTTTAATAGGTATTTAGTCCTATGTCCTGCACACACCTATGCAGAAGGCAAGAAGTCAACATGCTTATTATTAACAGGAATATACCTACCTATCTACTTTCATTTCTCCATGTACCTATTCTTTGCAAAGGAATAAGGGTTTATCCCAGATACAGCCTTATAGGCCTAAGTTTTAAAATACAATCTTATGTTATAATAGCACAAGCCAAAATAGTCCTTACAACCTTCTGACATCTAACTTCCTTTATTCTGTTTCTATAATAAAGTCATGCAACTGTAACAAGTCCTGAGGAAACAGTGATTATGCTGCACTCCTAGGCCATACCTGATGTCATGCCCACCATCAGTTAAGGGAACAGAGAAGAGCAGCATCACAACAGATGTCCCAGTGTCACTACTGCGGGCTTTTGGAAACAGCTGGTCAAATTGCTTAACTTTCCTTCCAATACACATCAAGGTTAATGGACTTCTAAGAGTTTAGATATGTGTTTTGTAGATTAAAACAATTAAACATTAGCACTAGATGTTATCGACAGGTGCAAAACCATTCAGCACTTTTCTTATGGCCTCAATCTACAATACAATGAGAGAAAGAGCAAACACTGACCAGTACAGATCCTTCAGGATGCTGATACCATACATGTCCAGTTTAAGGTCTAATCCTCCCACTTCTTGTTTAAAGCCTTTCATGATCTCTTGAATTATTAAATACCACCTACTTGTTATACAAACTGCTACTGAACTCTTAATTGGCAGATACTGCATGTAATACTGTGTATTGCCAAGTGATTTGAGGATTGTATGTTGTAGTGAATTTCCACTGAACTGTTACACACGCTCCTATATTAAATTAGTAAATCTAATTTCCTCAGGTCCTTTTAATTCTGAGGTTTATCCTTGAATGGGCTGCAAAAGGAATTTTGAACACCATAACCTAGCAGCTCTAAGCCTGAGACATCCTTTTATAGTATCTCCAAAGAAAAACATTTTTGGGAAGTATAATTAAGTGCCATCTTCCATAAATTTCTAGTTATTTTTCTTGTGCTTAGAACAAACAATATGACTGAACTTGAATTCACAGTATCTACAAGCATTGGCAAAAACCAGTGTCCCACACTGGTTTGAATTCCCATTAACAGAAACCCATGGCAAAACCTGACAATTATTCAACTAGGAAAAGAATGAGTGATGCTGATATTGCAGTCAGGCAGCAAGTTTAAGCAGCCTCACTATAATATCCTCCACTGGGACATATCAACATCTGCAGAGCCTGCTTGAGGACAAGAATCCCGCCTAAAGTTATTTCCAAACTTCCAGATCAGGTCTTCAATTCAGCCAATCGAGGACTATAAATTCTTTGGTACTTGGAAAAATGTGAGTATGGCAGAGAAGAGTTTAGGATCAACAAGCAAGAAAAAAAGACTATGTGTGCCTTTAGCACCAAAGGTTAGTTAAGTCCTGTCTGGCAGAGACAGGTCACACAAGCTACCTCCACCATGGCATTTGGGTCTTGGCCTCTTCCCTCAAAGTGACCTCTAATTTCTAGCAGGAAAATGTTACTATCAAAAAGGAAACATAGAAGTGAATTAAAACAGAGTGAAACCTTTCTTAAAGGCTGACCTTCCTGTGTCCAGCCTCACAAGGGCTTTCTCTGAAAGAGTGACTGTTGACCAGGATACAAGGAATCCATTGACAGATCTCACCTGAAGTGACAAAGCGTACCTTTGGGTTACAGAAGCTGAAAAAACTAGAATATTTAACTCTCAAATTTATCAAAGTTACAAATCTGCTAGTATCCTCTAAATTACGTACCTCCAATGTGTAAGTCTAAGCTTCTATTGACAAGAAATTTATGAGGATCCTCAAGTTGCCAATTTCTTTCAAATGACTTGTGTGCAAAACCACCAAAATTCTGCTGTTAGATACTACTAAAATCAGTCAAACTCAAGATTCATTGTTAGAAACAAACCATACTAGGCTTGCAATCAATTTACATTATGCATTAAACAGTGCATAGTTTTATAGCTACTTCAAGGCAGAAGAAAAGACTTTGCCTCCCTCACTATGAGATTAAAACTTTGAAAGTTATTAGTGAACAAGCGACCTCTCTATCTTTAACATCAGCAACACTGGTAAGTGATTTCTGAAAGGGTTCCATCACAACATCAAAACTTTAATTTTAATTTAGTCACTACTGAGTACCTGTTCAGTATTACTCACATTAGAACATGTGTTCAGTTTTGTTCCAGCCAAACAGCATGACTAAAGTCATAATTAGAAAGATTTATTTATTATTAACAGATAAAACAAAAAATACTTTATATAACCACTTCAGAAAAAGACTAGTATACTAGTTATTTTTTCAGGATCTCCAGAGGTGCATCAAAATTTCCCATAGAAATTCTACAACTTTCCTCCTGAACTATCACAAAAGCATTCAGACTAGAGATCAAGAGATCGCAGTGAAACAGTACAGCCAAAACAGCTAGAGAACATTTCAGCACATTTCTTATAAAGCGTATTAAAAAAAAAAAAAGACCACTAGAAATCTCTCTACGGACCACGGCAGTACAGCCCCGTATTGAATACACACTGAAGTAGAGATCATCACAAACGTGCATCCATGCCTTTATGCAGTCTAGCCCTCTGATCTCAAAATAATTAAGACACAAGAAACAGCAGATGAATTTCACTTCACCTGAAGCACGTACTTGCTAAAGGAAATAGAGTCAGGATTCCAGAAGTTTTTCTCCTGCCTACCATTTACGCGAAGTGTCTTAATGGTTTTAGTTTGCTAACTTCTTCCTGCACTCTGTGAAGTTTTTCTCCAACTACAACTTTGTTCCCAAAACTTGCAAGTTTGTCCTGGAGTACTGGCAAAATTAACTCATATAAGCATAGCATTGCAGAAGAGACCTTTCCAAAAACACCACTTTTAACAGAATATATTGGTAATGACGCTCTTACAAGAGAATGACCTTCTGATGCTGTGCACAGAAGAGTATGAGACTCGTACAACTTAATAAGCTACAGGTCCCATCTTTTTCAGATATTCCAAGGAAAAGCTTTAATCACAACAGTAGTAGTTATTTGAAATGTACCATTATAGCACTATGGATACCTTTCAAGGTATCTAAATTGACATCAGCCTCCCCTATTAAGGAAAAGAACACTAAGGTCTTCTGAAATTTCTCCAAATAAGCAGGAAAGAACAGAAATGAAGATTTAGATCCAAGTTCCCACGTAGTTTCATAAAATCTAGTATGTCAAATTAAAAGAGCTAGCATCCACATGGAGACTAATCAGAATGCTTTTAATACTAATGCACCTGTTGAAATGCACTGACAGTTTAAAGCTTTCGAAACAAATCTGCAAGCACCTCTTATTCAAGCTTACACACTGGTTTCTTGGCATTAATGTCCTGAGTACGGGGGGAAAAAAAGCAAATCACAAAAGCTCATTTTTCAGAAGTACGGCAGAAAATCAGGCTGAATTTTTTCCTCTAGTGTGAAATAGTCAAAATTCACATCTGAGAAACATCGCACAGAGCAGAAGAGAACTCAGAATAAAAAAAAGGGGGAGAGGAACAAGCCAAAAGTCCACCAGCTTGTTCAGCAAAGAAAAGCACAAGTTTAGAGTGTTTTTCAAAATGCTCCTTAGTGCTTGCTGCAAGGTAAGTCGAAGCAGGCAGTATCTGCTGCTCAGCACAGCATGAGGAAAGTGCCTGGCAGAACACACACTGAAACCAAACTCTTCAATGTCCCAAGAGGAAACATTGCTCCCAACCAAGATGCAAATATGAACACATTTGAATACAAATCAAGTACTCAATCTTCCTGAAGATGTATGTAACATTTACTACAACCTATATACACACAGTACAATCCACTGTATGATCCGCCAAAACCATCCCATACAGCGACTTCCTGGATCCTGCACAGTAGCACAGAAACAGCAGCACGTGCCATTTTGGCAGAACTGACTGAGCAAAATTCCTGTTACAGATTGCTATTTCCTATTCGTATGGGTTTGTACATTTTTGAATTACACATAAACAACAAGTGCATTTCCTGCATTTTCCTCACATGTTAATGTGTAAGCAAGAGCCTAATCCAAGATTGGTAATACAATTCTTGCACAGCCTGAAAAGTCCTGTACCTTAAATGAGTGCAAACTGCTGTAATTTGCAGTTTATTTAAATCCCCCATAGAGCTGAAGGAAAGTTAAGTTGAGGCTCCTACTCGATATGGAGAATTAGTCACCTCCAACAGCTCTGTTCTAGCTGTTTAATGTTGCAATGCTGTCTGTTAGCCAACTGTCTTCTAAAATGTTCTGACCTACAAATTTGATTAAGACACGGTAAAAGAAAAAATGTTTCATACAACAATTATATCAGGGGAACATATAATTATAATACTTACTAGATGAGAACCGTCCTTAACTTCTTGTACTTGCTGCACCTGCGGTTCAGCCACAACTTTAGTGTCCTGATCAGAAGTCATGAGCTGTCTGCTTTTTGGCTGCTCAGAGAGAACTTTACTGGTCACCTTTGTAAGCTGCGGAAACAGGAAGACAAAAGATTCTGTAAGTGGTTGCTGAGATTCCCAAGAACCCACAGCCATTCCAGACACGCTATGCTGATTCAAACAGAAGGTGCAAAGAACTTCCATACAGTACGGTCAGGATTAAGCATCCAGAGTAAACAGTATGGCAGAAGATGAGGATACACTCAGCTCCCAGTCACTGGCTGCCTTGGGAGTGCAGATGAACACTGGCTACAGCACTGGGCAGGGAAATTTCACTAGGAAAGTTTCTCTTCATTCTCACCGTAGTTATTGAGACTGGATTTCAAAGCATGACTTCTTCATACCACCTTATAGACTCCACTCACTAAGCAGCACTTAGTCACAAACCAACCTTTGTCTTCTATAACTACTCTGATGGCCACTTTATCTTTGCAACTTTTAAGAAGCATGTTACAACAGTTCTGCTCGATTAGTAACGCTCAACCAGTTGTTCTGCTCTGTCATCCCAAAATGTTATTTTATTTGATTAGACAAGTAAAAATCTGAGTAGAGTTGAAAGTCTAGTGACGTGGCTTTGAAATTTGATGCTACTGTTTAACACATTTTTTTTTAAAAAAAGTATTTAAAAAGCAATAAAAGCTAATTTAAAGCATGAAGTCTCAAAGTAATACTGGGGTGTAAAAATCAGGCCTTTTTTTATTATTTTTTTCTTTTCTATAAAGACATGACACGCTTTTTTACTTTCTTATTCACATGGAAATTCCAGTACTGAATCTGTAACAATGCATGAGAGAAATTTATTGCCTTCACATCAGTGACACCAAACTCCTCACAAGCCCCTTAAAAAAAAATAAAAATTAAAGATTTGCAGCCCATGGAAGTTAATAGTATTGTTCCATTGTTTAACAACATAAGTTTCTTTGAGGCTACCTTGACTCCAAAAGACTGGAGTTAAGAAGTTTTTCTTTCAGTCTATGGGATTATGGCCTTCCATGCAGTCTCCCTTATATGGTATTTTGTAGTGGACAAAAGCAAAAGCCTTTCAAACAACTGACTAATACATTCCAAAATTTTCAAATAAAATTACGACATTCACCTGTGAACTGATCCAAGCACCTGTATTACAGGATTATAAGATAAATATTTTTTGTACAGATAGTTGAAGAAACAAATATACTGACATCCCCAAGAGGATGAACCATTCAGCTTAGATGAACAGTTGCTCATCACTTCATGCTATTCATGTAAAGTCAGCATGAAAAATACGTTTTCAAAAGAAACACAGGTACTGTGTCACTGTCGTACTGCCAGAAGTTTCTTTTCCTAACACTCTGCCTCTTAGCTTAGAATAGAAACTACTTAAATAAGGAAGAAATGGCACAGACAAAAAACATACAAAAATGAAATTCAAAAAGTTACGCTATTCCTCACATACAGTGTAACACACACACAAATATACCCACAGTTTACATAGCAGAAAGTATGGAACTCATTCAGGTTGTTTGTATTTTATAAAATAACCAAAACTCATCCACAAGAGGATAGCAGTTTTTCTGATATTAGCAGATTTTAAAGATCCAAGATTCCGTATTGCTCAAAGCCATGCACGGGAAGATGGAGGCACATTAACACCACGGAAGGTGTCTAAACTTCCTGGAGAACACTTCTGTTAATGTTCTTTAAAGAAACCGTGTTTAGCATTTCAAAATTATGGATTAATTTTCCTTTCTAAAAAGAGCACAAGACTCCTGACTCATTTTGTGTTCAATGTATATAACCTCCACTGCCGATCATACTAAACTTGAGCATACACATTAGTCCAGATTCACAAAGTCTACTTTACAGAAAGACAAGCGTATTTCAGTAAGCAATGGTGTTATATACTCAACATTTTGATCCCCAAATCAATGCCAAGGTACTTCTTTGCATCCTTCTGTCACCTGCTTATTTCACATATTCCCATTCCCTTCTAGGATCAGCCTGTCATGCTGCAATGTCTTCCATCTGCTTATACACAGTGTTAGCACCAGAACTTCGTAAATCTACGGATAAATGGAAGGAAACCAGCTAAGATCATGTGAGTCTATCAAAAAACAGTAAAGTTTCACTACACATATGTCCTTTAAAGCATTTGCTGACTGGCCATCAGGTACAAAACACTCAGCTAAATCATAAATTTCAGCTGAGGGTAGACAACTTGTTAGCGAACTTGATACACACATGGCTGCAATGTACACATTGCAACTTCAAATTTCTCGGGCAAGCCAGCAGCAATTAGAGCAGAATATCACCCTAATGCTTTTCAGAAGTCCCTTAGATGAGATTATGCAAGATGCTTATCACAGGCCAGGTCTAGATTGAAGCTCTAGGTAACTTTGTTTGCACTACTCAAACTAATAATTATATTATCATTAGATACACAGATTTGTTGTGAGACACACCACATTAAACCCATCCACCTTGTAAACAAATTATTCTCAATAATTACAATGTCAAACCTATATACTTAAGTTGAATTTTGATCATTTAGGATCAAAATGGCTCTTAAAACAAGGGAGATATTTGTTTCAAGAAGATACAGCCTGCTTTCCAACTCCCGTGATTTTAACAACGATCAGCTACTGCCTTTCTGCAAATGGATAAGCCACATGGAAAGATCCCAAACATAGGAAGAGCTTCCTCTGCAATTTTCTTCACTTAGTACTATCACACTGCTACGAGTCCTCAGGATGTCAACTGCTCTGCTGCAAAATCCCATCAGTTGTGATGTATTTCAAAACAACTCCACGTGCAGGGCTGTTCTGGAATAGTTAAAGCCATCAACTTTTCTGCTGTAGAGCTGCCACTAACCAGACTCCTAAAGAACAAAACATACATGACTACAGACTCCCATGACTATCATGCCAGAGAATACAGTGTTTGTGGGAAAAGGCAGTGTTACTTCAGAGAAAAACAATAAAAATCATAGAATGTTAAAGGCTCTTCACAGGATATGTTTTAGCATGCTTCTCATGTGTTGATATACATCTTCATATAAAAACTTATTTACACAAACCACAATCAATAGCCAGTAGTTCTAAAAACTACAGATAAGGATTGATGGTTTGGAAGAGTTTATCCTCTTCTGATGCTAGTTTAATAGCCAAATTAGTGAGCAAGTTCAATGGTGCATTTCAATGCAGCAATAAAAATTATCATCCGACCGAAGAGTTAACTTGCCCATGACTTTAAAAGATGTGGTTTATCAGTCAGCAGTTCAGTGTATCTTTGCATAAATACATGTTGCTGCAATAAGCAGGAGACACTCAAGAGAAAAATGCAAGTTGGCAAACCCGTTTGGGATAGAGATAGCACTACCTACAGCAGAACACTGAGCTATCAGAATCAGATGGCAATTTTTGCAATTATAGAATCACAGAATAGTTTTTTAGTAGGAAGGGACCTTTTAAAGTTCATCTAGTTCAACTCCTCTGCAATGAGTAGAGACTTCAGCTACATTAGGGTTCTCAGAGCCCTGTCCAACCTGACCTTGAATGTTTCCAGGGACAAGGCACCCACCAACATCTCTTCAGGCAATCCTCAGCGTAAAAACCCTCTTTCTTATACCTAATCTCAATCAACCCTCCTTCAGGTTAAAACCGTTACCCCTTACTACATGCCCTGATAAACAGCCCCATTCAAGTACCAGAAGGCCGCAGCAAGCTCTCCCTGGAACCTTCTCTTTCCAAGCTGAAGAACCCCAACACTCAGCGTTTCCTTACAGGAGAGGTGTTCAATCCCTCTAACCATCCTTGTGGCCTCCTCTCAACTTGTCCCAAGGTCTACATCCTTCCTGGGCTAAGGATCCCAGAGCTGGATGCAGCACTCAGGTGGGATCTCACCAGAATGGAGCAGAGGGGCAGAATCTCCTCCCTGGACCTGCTGGCCACACTGCTGGGGATGTAGCTCAGGATGTAGCAACTCTCTGGGCTACAAGAGCACATTGCTGGGTCATGTCCAGCCTCTCACCCATCAGCACCCCCGAGTCCTTCTCAGCAGGGCTGCTCTCAATCCCTTCATCCCCCAGCCTGTGTCGATACTGGAAGTTGCCCCAACCCAGATGCAGCACCTTGCACTTGGCTTTGCCAAACTTCGTGAAGTTCCCACAGGCCCACTACTTCAAGTTATTAAAACAAGACAAACCCACAAGAAAAACCTTCAGAGACACACAATCTCTTATATAAGCTGTTAAATTGTATTTCTACTCTACAGAAAGCAGTTTCACAAGAATATCTGTCTTCCACAAATTGTGTCTACACGTAGTCTACAGAATGGACTGCATTTAGAACTGATTTAGAAGCAACCAGTTATAATTTTGTAATAGCATACATAATTTCAATTCTGTAAAGACATAAAATAAATCATTATACTTCCTTCTCACTTGCCATTACTCACAGAGTAAGGAGTCAAGTTCAGCAACTTGAGAGTAAGCCTGCTCTTGACATATCTAGAGATATTCAAATACTTATTTTGACAACTACCTAATCCAAGAGGAACTGCACAGATTTTATTGAGACTTATCAAAAGCAGTTTGAACTTGGTTTATAAGTAAGTAAGACACAGAAGGTTAAAATATATGGTAAAGATATGTTTCTTTAGAAATTGCATAACATTCAGCCATGAAGTTCTTGCTGCCCCCAAAACTGTAATACACTGCTCAATCTGCTAGACTGGTAATTGCAACAGGAAGGGGAAGAGCATCTTAATACAGTTGTTTACTCCTTAGTTTGAGGGAATGGGGGCAATCAGCCTTCCCTTGTACAGAACTGTCTGTCCCTGTGGACACCTCGTCAGTAGTGGGTAATCTGAGGAGTTATCAGAATATTCTCAGGTGAGACTGAGATCACATGGCTGAGCAACACAGGTATTTCATCCTAGTGGTTTCACTCTGCAACATCCACAATCACCTTCACAAATAAAAACATGTGGGGTTTGTTTGTTTTGTGGGTTTTGTGAGTTTTGTTGTTGTTAGTTATTTGTTTGTGTGGGGTTTTGAGTTATTTTTTTTTTTAAGTTGACATCATTGTTCTTTACTAGCAAATATTTTCAAAACTGTCTTGTTATAAGAATTCCATAATTTCAGAAGATACCAGATACAAACCCGGATGACTGTACAGATAAGTGCACGCAACCACATGATCACTCTTGTCTGGCTGCCAAGCCAAGCAGAGCTGGGACCATGTTCATCCAAAAGCCACATGCGTGTGTAAGTTGGTGCCAGTATCAGACTAACCTTTATACTGCATTTTAGTGCAGGTTTAGGTATCTTATAGTACTGGTAGAGTTAATGTTCAATGGTCTGAAGGTATTTATACACATACTGCATCCACATGCACCATAACCTTGCAACCAGTTTGGAAAAGACATCTACTTGATTGTTGCACAGCAAACAAAACCACTACTGCCCTTGTGAACCCCCCAAAAACCTGCCTGAAGTGTAGCCCCTGATACTCCTGCTTTCATTAGCAGTCATCTGTAATTTTTCTAATTCATATTCAAAGGGTGCTTTTATGCAACCTGTTTCACTGTCTAGAGCTACTAGAGTGTGAGTAGCAGCATGCACTCTCAACCAAATCGGTCAGATAGATCTGTTATTTAAAAACATGCAAAACCCCAAACAATGCTCTAGGGCTGAGATCTTGCCTGCCAACTTTCAGCCCAGAGTAATCAGCCCTTAAAAAGAGATTTACAAATGCAAGTGCTGACAACTAACTTTCACCCTGCAAACAGCAACACCATAAAACAAAAAAGCTCACTGGAATAAAAGAACTTTTCACTGCTCTTCCAGCAAGCACAAACAAAAATAGATTTGAGTTTGGCTTTGTGCAGAACTCTTCCTAGCAAACATTTTAGAAACTTTAAACACAGATTAAGATAAACTTTTCACCAGGCTAATAGAGAAATACACTTCCAGTAACATAAGAAAGCCTAAGATGTTTTCCAAACAGAGGTGCACTGCTTAACTTAAGCCTCATAACAAGCTTCTAGTTGCAGGCCAGAAATCCACTGTCTACTGTGAGATAACATACTTTCTTTCCCACCACCTATCACACACATGTACCATGAGGATCATGACACCGCAGCAGAAATGATCAGAGCCACCACTGACCTCAGCTCTGAAAAACAGTTGTAGCACCTGTGGAAGACACTACGTAGTTTATAGGAGGAGTAAGAGATGCCTCTTCCAAAAGTATACTACACATTTAATGCATCAGCTTCTCTTTAAACAAAGGTAACTTTTTATTAGTTTCATCAGGGTTCTGAATACCCAAAGCATATGTACTATGTCAAGAGTTAATCATGTTCTCAGGCCTGGTAAAGCTGCCAACTCAGATATGGGATATTTTATCTATAAGGTTACAGAGCATCATCAAGATAAAATGACAAAACCTAATCCTCAAAGGCTACAAGTTTCCCTCTTAGTGTTATGAACAGTGATAAAAACTTTCAATTTTCACCAGGGGGCTGTTTCACAATACTTTCAAAAAAAGATTCTGGCAGTCAATATAAGAGAGTTGAACCATCATCCTGCTGCACGGGGCACATGTTACCATTCTGCAGATGAATAACTCTACCAAGCTGTATCATGCTCACAGAGAAAGCCTGTGACAGAATTCACGGGTTTCCATCTTTCCTTTCAAAGCAGGAAATCAGTTTCTTTACAGAGCAGATGTGACAAGCAATCTATCTTTCCAAGGATGGCAGTACTGAAAATACTACGAAGCAGTTCCATTACCACAGTGGATAAAATAGCTGTGGATGTCCAACAACCCCAAAAGCATATCTGCTCATGGCGATCTCTGCAATCATCACTGTGCCTACATGAGCTGTGAACTCTGTACTACACAACAGCAATTAAAAAGCTGACATGACATAAACATTTAGTCACAGCATGTGTCTACAGAAGTCTTGAATACACTACTATTAGAAATCATCACAAGGCTCTCAATTTTTTAACTGTTAATTAGCTAAACAGTTGTAGGAGAAACTGAAAGTTCACCTCTGGAACTTAGTGTTTAGACCCAGACATTTATACAAGTCTGTCAGATGGAGGTTTCAAAATGTACACACAACCAGTGTACATGCCAGCACAGCAGCTGGAAAAAACCCGAGAAGAGTACCATCTGAGTTGTTTCAGTTTTCCTTCCTGCCAAGAAAATTGCTTATGCCCAGGCACCCCCCCAGAACATCTCAACTTCTGGGTTCTCAAAGAGGAACATGGACATAAGCACTGGGGGCAAACCTGCAACAGGACACTTGGCAGACCCAAGGCATTTTAAATTCCCAAGGCAACTGAGTGTTAGCAAGAAATACATTGTGTCACACAAACCTAAGCTTTAATGCTGGACTTTTTTAACATTCTGCAACAGAAAACATGAGCTCAAATCATTTAAAGCTGCAGCATCTCCTTCAGAAGTTGCTGTTTAAAAACTAAAAAACTTCTGTTGTTTTATAAGGTTAATAGCCTCCAAAATTGTTCTGCAATTCTATTAATTATCCCTTAAAATCTAGTCTCTCCTCTAAGAAAGGCTGAGAATTCAAGAGAAATGGCAAACCTTACTATTTAAAGGGAACGTTGCATTTCCTTATTTAAAGATCTCTGAAACATTTCTGTGCGAGGCTTCACAAGCAATTCACAACTCCCATCATTTGCTGATGAGCTTCCTAACCCACACAAACCCGTGCAAAACTGATTACTCTGCAAGTCTAGAAACTCAGATCATTACAGTAATTAGCTGTCCAAAAGATGCCAAGCAATAAGTTACTAAACAAAGGTGATAAAATACCAAAGAAACCTGATAGTGGTAAGTGATAAGGACTCTGTACAGAGGTATACGAAAAACTCTCAGTCAAGAGCAAGAAAAATGGGAAGAGGGTAAAGTTACAGTCTTATTCACTCACCTAATCCCAAACAACAGGAAGATAACAGGATGACCCCTACCAACAAACAATTGTGATTATTGTTTTTATGTCTAGTATATGCACTGTATTTTAAATATATATGCTTAAAATTAAAGGAAATCATTTCACTACACTGAAAGGTCTCAGAATTTCTGCAGTCCTACTGCACATCGGGAAGTTTTACATGCAGTTACTACCTGATGTACACTCAAACATCACTCCAGAGATGGACCAGATCACATCCTCCTCAATAATGCAATGCACCAGAGCTGTAGTAGTATAAAACCTAGAAAATATTACCATTTAAAAACACCAGGGGTGCCTACCAAGCAGGAATAAAACACTGGAAAGAAATTTTTGTGCCTGTTAAGTGTCATGTGCCTTTAAGACAAGCGTGATTGTGTCATGAGAAGTTTTCAGTTTGCTTATGGCTTGTTCTCAGTTTTCAAGTCTTAAGCAGCACTCTCCTGACTGCAGGCTGAAGCACATAACACTGAGAAACCCACTCATTAATTAACAGGGGTTGCTTCATGTACCACATCCATCACAAAGCCACAAGCTTGTTTATCTCACTGTAAGTGGACTAACAGCACACACCCTGCAGGTTATAAAGATGCATATTTAATTTCTATTATAACTACCGCGTCAGATAAGATATTTACTAGATGATGACTTCGAAAAGTACCACATTGCTAATTAAAATAAATCTCTCAGTTCTCCCATTTGTACATTTTCTGAGCAACTCCTCAAATGGCAGAGTGAAGCTATTAGCAACTCAGGCAAACCATGACCATTCTGAAAGGAAAGGTGGGATGCTACCTTAATATAAAGCATCTGATCATAATTCTCCACAACCCCATTCTCTCTTGAGAAGTTCAATGTACAATGATACATTCTACATTAATTATCAAGGCCTACAAAAAGCAGAAAACATCTCACACTGTAGGGAAAAGGTCTTTTATCTTTCTCACGAAAGAGATCAGGAATTTGCTACTCAAGCACAATAGGTAAGTACATCAAAGTATGATTTTCCACTAAAATACTCCACCACTTGCCCTCTGTTATGCTCATGAGCATTTGACTCCCACCCTGCTTCCCAGCTCCAGTTTCACTTTTTACTTTTCCAGGACAGAAAACATCACCAGTAAGAACAGAATTTGAATAAACTTGAACTCTTTCTACAGTTAAACAGAGAACTACACAGCAGTTGTTTGCACATGCACTTTACTACTGGGACCAGGAGTAGTAGAGGAGAGAGGATCCAAGCTGAACACCTGACGTCATTAATCCTTCTGTCCTGTTCTCTAGGAAACCAGCAGGAGCAGATCACTGCAAACCCAGTACTGCAGCTCTGAATGGAACTTAACAGCTCGAGTCCACATCACTCTGCTGCTGCTATTGCCCTTCCCTACAAAGCATCACAGGTAGTTCCTACAACAATAAAAAAAGGGGGAATGCAAAGATGACAGTAACATACCTGCAGGACTTGCACAAGAGAAACCCCCGCAGATTGCCTGTCCTGAACTAAAGAGCGAAAGGACAGCTCAATATAAACCACTGCACTGAAAAAAAAAAAATCAGAAAGTTAATTAAGCCTAAACACAGGGCAACAATGCTTTAAACCACCTGCAGAAGGACAAAGTTGGAGCTGGACCCCACGCTCTGCACTGCATTTCACATCTGCCTCAGCTTCCCAACTGTACAGAACGCATCTGTTAAATGAGGATAATCGTAGAGGCAGACTAACTTTTCATATAATCAACTAAAACCAGTCAACCTAAATAATGGCTCAGTACATAAAAAACCCTCAGATGTATGCCTAACATGGATTAAGAGAAACTACAGGATAGGATGGAAGCTCCCTCCTTCTACAAGATTTTTTTTTTTAATTAACACATTTTCAAAACTGATGAGGTTATCACAGCATAGCCATCATATATCATACCAACCCACTGCTCACATTAATTTCTTGTGGCACTCCCATCTACCTCTATTTACGTGTTACACTTGCCTAAGCTAGGAGGCACCAGCCTGTGCTTGCGGTGTCCAGTGGGCTGTGATTCTGGTCTGCAAATACAAGTCACAGCTGAGGTAATGCAAAGTGTTGGTATTTTTACTAATATACATAATTTTAACTGCTAAAATTGTTTACCTTCTACACAAATATTAACTAGATGCCTTGAGGTGATCTTTGATAGGCTAATTGCATTTCTCTGAAAGTCAAGGCTTCTCAATAACTTCAGTGATCTTTATGCCAACTAATTAGTTGAGACACTATTCCAGGCATTTGAAGTAATACCAATATTTAATATCAAAAACTGGTCAAAGATGCAGAACTCAATTTTGTCACTTAATGCAAATGTTAAATGCAAAACGATGGAAAGCATCACAAAAATCTGTTTTTAAGCTTTACACCATCAAATACAAAACCTCACCTAAATCAACTATCATCATCCATGTTGCTTGTCTGCACTAAGGTGATGTGAGTTAAAAACTGCACAACACTTCCATACACACAGAAAGCAGAAGAGCAAGGCAATTGATTAGAAACACTAAATTCAATTGGAAAGAAAATTCAAGCTTGCCCTGGAGTGGACAGGGCAGCAGTAAATACCTGTTAGCACTAATGACTACGGATTTCACAAAATATTGTTCATTTCTGTACTAGTACTATTTTTAAATAGGCATTTACAGAACACTACATGGTAACTTAAACTCTTGAACTCTGATTTATTTAAAATAGGCCTATATTGCTCTTTCCCACAGCCAACCAAGACACCACATGAAGAGATTAACATGGCTATCAAAAAAAGCCACGTGAAAGACTTCTCCAATATTTTTTCCTGTGACCTGTAGTTCTTCATTTTGAAACACATCTTCTTTCCTGCAAGTGAGTTTACTTTGGCACTCCGGAGATCAAGTCTGTCTCATTCTATCATACCCTCTCTGAACTCATGCACATATGAGGAATTATTATGCAAAGATAGTATCTTGCATAATAATATATTTTCCTTGTTTCCCTTCCTTCCCCACATAACTGGCTTGCTCTCAAACCAAGGGTTTGGATTTTCTTTTTTTTTGACATTTGCTTTTCTTTAAAGTAGCTATTGAAGACAAGTCAGAGATTAATCTTCCTATTCCTCTGCTGAAGGAAGCAACAATTACTGATGCTAAGAGTCCACACAGGACAGCGAAGTTTACAGAAACTGTTGCACTTTCACCAGGAGAGACAGTTTTCATTCTAAGACTGAAACTGATTCCTGACATGGAGTGAAAACTAGAAAAGATACTGAACATACTCATCAGAATCTCAGCATGACAGGCTTGCTCTAATTGGACCTGCCATTTCATAAATTCTGTTTATTTAACAAAACAATTGCAAGTTCTATAGTATTTTACTAGCTCCTTCAAGTTTTTAAAGCTAAGATGCAGCAATTGATGGTCTATTTGAACTTTCCCAACTTTTCAAAGAAACATCAAATCTTCAAATGATATAACACATGACAAAGGAGGTTTAGCACTTGCTTAAAGGGAACAAGTTAAATGTTGTGCGTGAAGAGTGTCAGTTTAGCAATGCTGGGAACTACAAACTTCCTTGTTTCAATTAATGACGGTTCCTCCTCACGATTTACCAACACCAGCTCTAAGTTTTCCGCATACTTCACTGCTCTGTGAACCAGAGAGTGGCTGATGCACTCTCACAATGCTGCCTGTGACTCAAGGCAAAGATAAAGGAAATTAACCCAGTTCTGCTGGGCAGGATCTCATGAACAGCATCTTCTTCAGAAAAATTCTGAAGTTGGCAAAAGAGGATGCAGTATTTCATGATGAAATACGAGATTAAAAACTTTGCTAAAGCTATAAGGTTCATGTTTAGTGTAGTTGCAAGGGTGAGATTAGAAGTCTGATGCTCTGTAACAGGTCTTAGTAAGTCTTATCTTCAAATATTGCTATTGGCTTCCATGTTTCAAGCCTGCAATCAGTGCTGCGCTTAAGCAAGAGGAGGTCAAAAGCCGCACTAGGAACTTCTAAGAGACTTCATGTTTTTAGTACTTTGAATTATTATTTAAGACACGCACATAGCTTCAAAGCCAATTTGCCAAGTTCTTTACCATGACATTCTCAGACCACACAATAAATACCTAATTCAGGGCAGGAGAAATCTTACACCAAGGATCTCAAATTGAAATGTACACAGAACTGGAATTCTGGAAAAGATTTGATGCAAACCAATGGGACAGCCCTTACAGTTTTCCTAGAATTTATCTTTGGTCACAACAGGCCTAAGAGGAGAGAAAGATCTACACTTACATAAAGTCCAGGTGAGAGGCCTATAAATAACCAAATAAGATGATACCAGTGATAAACAAAAAGGTACAGTGACAAGTTTTCTTCCATCGTGAATGTATACAACAACCCTTGACTATGCAAAAACTATTTCAACAAACAGTTGTTCTGCAAAACAAACACCCTAGGATAAACTCCCCTCAGGCTCTGGGGATTAGGGTTTTTTTCAGATGACTTGAAAAGTATTCCATTTACCTAAAATATGTTAGTTTTAAGTTTTCAGACATGTTCAGGACCATGTCTAAAGTGAAATGAAACTACTTACAGATGAAGCATCATTTAACTTTAAGGTTTTGTATAAGAAAAGGAAGCTAATGTTTTTGCCAACAATTATTTCATTAACCTCTTTGCCAAAAATAAAATTTAACCTAAATAATCCCATCACTTCAGTATCACTTCCTCTTTCAAAAAAAGGCCACCATCCTCCATTAAAAGCTGCACCAAAACCAGAAGCAATTCTTGCTTAGTTTTAAAACACTGTATGAAAGACTATCACCTACTGGGTGTACATTTGTTCACAGTTAGAGCACGCCACCTTCGTAAGAGTATCACTGTAATCAAAACTACTGGTAATTCAGGTTTTGACTCACTGTTAAAGGATGGACTGTTCCAATATTTTAGCTTGGATTGAATGTCAATAATTCTTCCTTGCAAGTCAAAATAACTGGGCACAGACCCTCCTAAAAATTCCACTGATTCCTTGAATTCAGGCAGTTAAAATACACAATGTTAACTAAGAAAATTGTAATAAGAAATAGTCTGTAAACTATGCTGCAACACATGTTCATTGAAAAGGGTCCCTTCCCTTCTTTATAATAAATCTCTGTGAGACATTTATTACGAAGAATTGGACAAGAAGCTTTTTTAAACAGGAGCAGGGACACAAACCCAAGATCCTGGAGACATGCCAATGTAGACAATGATATTTTGCCCAAATTGTTTGCCTTGCTGCTTCAAACAGCAACATGTTGACCATTTTCTGTCCCTATCTGTCTGAATGAGAATGAAACAGAGATAAGACTGCAAATTCTGCACATACAGGTAGCTCAGCATTTAGAGTAACCATGCCCCATTGCATTCTTCACTTTTGCTCTACTTTTAATTCCTAGAACAAGAATCAGAAACCAGGAGGATACATCCAAACATTTGAGCACAAGCCCTCGGCACCAGGGTATGGAAAAGCAAGCTACTTTGGACATTGGCCTGTTGATTCATCAGTTCCTTGTTTGAACAACAGTCAGTCAGACTCTGTTGTGGAGCAACCCGCAACAGCATCACAACCTGTGAAAATACGCATATGGATACCAGCACTGACCGAAAACAAAACCATAAAGCTGCCAAGAGACATCACTGTAAAGCTTCTCAAGCACTTCATTACGTTTCTGCCAACTGAGATTTATCAAGGAATTACTTTTATTTCTTCAGCGTAGTTACTATTTAACTAATATTTTTTTTCGAATTTCCATGTCAGATCACTGGCATTCTGTAATTATGAAATACTTGAAAATAGATTGCAGAACATTAGCCTTGCCCAGAAACACGAATAAACACTTTAACAGAGTAACAAAAATGTACAATGTCTTAAGCAAGTTTGCAACTCCACTAATAAGATGGAGCCTTATGAATACCATCAATGAAGTATTAACATTCACCATTGTTGCCTATTTCCACGAGACAGCAGGGAAGACCAATATGAAGCTGAGGGAGAATTAACCTTTCCAAAGGGAAAATACTGTTCAGATACTTTTGCAAGAAACAGGAAATCTAAAAGCAAAATTAGGTAATACAGTGTTTAGACTTGCAAAAAGCCCAACACAAGCTTTAGATAAAACAACTGTGTTCTACAACTATACTGAATACTCAGTATATTCCTGAAAATGTCCCATGTGAACTACTGATAGCATCTGGAGGTGTAATTTCCAAAGTCTTTATTGCCAGTGTTTGTCGTTTTCAACAATGGAAGTGATACTGGCATTTTAGAAAGGAGTGTCTAACAGATAAAGCAATTCTGCACATAATTCATCATAAGCTACCGTGGCAGGTAGGTTTCTAAACATTTCTAGAGGCATCTACATTTCTATCTATATGTGCAACAGGCCAGAACTAAAAGTTGTGCATAGCTGCCTTAAATACATGTACACTGAACTCAAGACATCTGTGAACGCTACATGGCCACAAAGGCAATCCAGAATAAATCTTTACTGTAGGATATACTCTCTGGGACACCAGCTCCTTACATGCCAACAGCCTTGTGTGAACAACAACAGAGCTGCTGGAAGTGCAGAGGTGGCAATCCATTCAGCTTATGAGCGACTGATTCCTTTTGTATTACATCATTCAACTACCCATTAAGGAGCTGGACTGACAGGATCCAGAATATGCACAGCCAAGCCCTCCATGGTAAACGAGAGCGTTCAAAAAGATTAAGACTCGAAAAAATTGGTGATTCATCGGGGTGTCAAAACAGCGTTTCCCCAATTCCCTGCAATGTTCCAGGCCAAGCAGAGAGCCACATATTAGTAACCTCTGTCAGACTTCCAATTTTGGAGCTAATTGCCATTCCTGAAACACATACCCAGACACAAAATACCTGCAGCAGCACACATCACAGAATGAACACTGTCATGGCTCTCCTAATCGCACAATTACGCTGTATTACAGTCACACCTAATTTAAGTACTCCAATGTACCTTTGTTGTCTGCAGGTATTACTCTGTAGTGCCTGCTTCTGAATGGGGAGGCACCCTCCTTTAGAAAGGGTATGTAACACACACAAGTGTGAAAGACCAGTGATTTTATAAATACTTGGCTCCATCACATCACCAAAACTTATGAAATGTTAGTTAGGAACCAATTAACAGAATATCTTTCTATCTTGCACTACTTTGTGAAATTTGACTAGTTAATTTAAATGAATGGGTGGAACTGAAATCGAACTTACTGGTTTTAGACACAATGTTATCATTAGCCAGTCAAAGTCAGCATATCCTTAAAGAGAAAGAAATAGATGGCTGGAATAGCAATGGGTTTTCTTCAATTATCCAGTATTTACAGCACCAAAATATTTTTGTTGACCAGATGAAATATCACTGAGTTTTATATTCAGTTACTCTATTTTTGTGTTTGACTGTTACAACACACTAGCTTGCCTTGAGTCTAGCACAGGAGTTAACACACAGCAAAAGAAAACAGAGTTTTCCCAACACATTAGTTTGAAAATGTTGTAACTGGTACCCTTTGATAAAGCACATTTCCAGTTCAGGGGGAAGAGGCTGAGTGCGTGTGCATCTTCTCTTTTTTGAGGGATCACATAAAATGAGCACTGTTCCACAGTTTAAGTTTTACATCACCTTCCCCTCCCTAATTTAATGACTGGCTTCTGTAGTGAAACCCACCCTTTCAGATCTTGTTTTATATGGACTAAAATGATACTATTAATTTCAGCACGTGTATGCCTTGCTTTAGGAACAACATTGCTCATATACCTTTCAGGGGCCTTTCCTACAAGAGTAGCTTTTACTCTCATCTTCTACACAGCTCTCCACATATCATTGCCTCTTTCAAAACTGCAGGAGGAGGGTTAACTTTCTTCCTTACAACTTCCTGTTTTGTAACATCCTTTCTTTCCGACTCATACCTGTGTGCCCATTCTGAATATAGATATGTGAGACTTCCACTACTCCTGTTAGTTGAATATCACTGATTACACACAGGAAAAAATGCAGCCTGAGATTATTTTCTACGGTTATGTCTAAAAGTTACACAAACCTGTTGTCTAAAAATGCCATTTTGTGAGTAAATGCTTAAAGGAACAAAACAGTCTACAAACCACACTTTTTACAACGCCTTACGTCATCTAACAGCTCCTCGCATGTGCGTGTACATGCACAGACACAGAAATCACACTCCCAAAGCTTAACATTCTCCAGACTTGAAAACATGTTTCTTTGCTCTTCTTCATCAGGTCTCTTTGCCTTTTTCTCTCTGCCAGCAACAGCCTTCCTGCCACTGCAGTTGTGAGCTGCCTCTACAGCCACCTTCATCCCTCCAAGGCAAGAATGCTCTTCTTCTTCAAGATCGATAAGGCCGCGGCCTTTGCAAAACCTGCTCCTTCCAACACAGGCACTAGAAAGGGTAAGTCAAGTGCCCTGCGTGCTTATTTGCGTACCTCACCTGTTAATTTACCAGAATGTGAATGCCTGATGAATATATACAGACACCACGGAATTAAACATTAATGGCGCTGAAGGTCCTAAAAGCCACCTAGTTTACGAAAAAAAATCAAACTGATGGAAAACAACTACACCTAATTACTTTGTTTTTTTATAACTCCTTTTTTGCTACCTTTCAGCTGTCACTTTATATTTGTCACGCGTTATGGTCTGAAACATGCCTTTTCCGTGTCTAGCATGTGCATTTTGTGAGGTAATGTAATAAATATTTAACAAAGAGTTTATATTACCATGCCAATTAAGCTCTCAACTGATTTAAAGCCAAAGCCACTATGAGATACGAGACTTAATAAGAGACGCAGCAACAGATCTCCACGGAACATGTAGATTAGACAAGCCTGACTGTATTTACTTTGCATTTCAGCAAATAAACCAAGTAGTTAATTTCACTCTAATCGAATAAGACATCATCGCTAGAAACTGCCTACATGGTTACTGCATGTTTCAAAGAAAGAAAAAACCTCAACAAAATCCCAAAGCCCCCACAGCTGCCTCCACTTCCAGATCTTCTGTCTTGGCTCTGTACTGAAGTAGATTTAAGTTCCAGCCACATATCTAAGCAATATATATAATATCTACATATCAGTCATTGCTACCTTTCTATGTGTATATTTGCACTAGAGCAAGTCACAAAAAGCAACCACGGCAGCACACACTTGTGCTGACACCTTTATTCCCTTCAGGAGTTTGTGTGTAAGCACTTAAAAAAACACCTAGAAAAAATTACAAGGTAAACAATTCAATCTAACTCAGAACACTGCGTGTGCTTAAGGACCTGATTACGTACCATGAACACATATATTATTAAGGAACATTCAAGAGGTCAAATGTTTTCTCTTAATTCATTTAAGCAAAACTGTTACTTCAGTTCCCATAAGGATTATTTTCCCCCCAAAATATAAGACCAATTAAACATAAGATGAATTGTGGCTTCCATATAAATAGTATACACAGGTAAATGACAATACACCTGGAAGAGTAAAATTTTCTATACACATTATATATAAAACATACCTTTTTCTACATGTGTTTTATCAGGCCTCACCCTAGTTTTCACCTTCCTTTCACATCCCACAAAAAATAATAATAAAAAAAAGAAAATATCACTGTTGTTGTAATAACCACAGTGATTAAGCTGATTAGCTTCATATCTCAAGAATTAACTTGAAGAAATGCTTACAAGTCAGCAGGGAGAAGTGAAAGTTCAACTGATAAAAATAGTTACCAGACCAGAATCAAAACCCAAGAGTTGTGAAATCCCAGCACGTTAAAAACCAAAAAATACAACATTCTTTGACCTTTGAGAATTTATCCAATCTGTAAAAAAACAGATAAGTTGGACATTAAACTTAAACCGCAGGACAGACCTTTCAATAGCGATCCCTGAGGCAGTACTTAAGGCAGATCCCCTCTCCAGTTCTACTAAGGATTCACACAGAGGCCAACAAAACTAGGCCAGCGACAAGAAGCAGAATCGGAAGCCAGAATTCCCATGGTTTTACCCCAACTGTGACTCAAGTTTAAACAGTGGTTTTGAACCCAGCTCTCTCTCTGTGGCCACAGGCAAGTCTTAACCACTCTGCCTCAATTCGCTCACCTGCAGAATAAAAATAATTATACTTATCTGCCACACAGGAATCTCGCACAACAAACACTGTCTGGCAAGTGCACATCTGTTTAAACTGCGGACAGAGCTGCTAAGTGCTAATTCTGAGCACTTGCACAAACTGAAACTGAGAGTGAAAACAACTGGGACGAAGCAGCTACCGAAGGGCCAACAACACCACCACCACCACAATCCTGGGGGAAACACACCGTCTGCGCGGCGCCTGCTCCGGCAGGCGTTGGGCAGTTCACCTGCTCGGGACACAGCTCGGGAAGGCGTTCGCGTGGGAACTCGGCGCTGCCCGGAGCGATGGGCCGGGGACTGCTCCGGGGGGTCCCATCGGCACCGGGGGAGCAGTCGGGAAGGCTGCGGGCGGGTCCCTCGGCACACGGCGGCGCGGGGGCAAAGCTCAGCCGCCGTGCCCGGCCCGCAGTGCGGGAGCGGCCCCGCGTCCCGCCCGCCCTGCCCCCGCCAGCCCC